>JAPMLY010002866.1:0-42598 GCA_026401115.1 Tetraselmis chui | reverse complement strand
CATACATAAAACCACATTCCGGCCTCATTACGGAATGTTCAAGTCCAACGTTTTACCCTTTGGACTTTGCTACGCCCCAAATGGATTCCAAGCGGTGATGAATCGAGGCCTAGCCCCGTATCTAGGCAAACTCCGCGTGGTACATCTTGAGGACGTGTTGCTCTAAGGTCTAACGGCCGATGAACACCTCGAGCATATTCGACTCGTGTTACGAGAGCCGGCGGAACACATACCAATGATTGTGTAGAACCACAACTACTTTATCCCAAGAAACAAAGGACCCCGCCCACACCGTTGAAACCACCCAACGCGGCTACATAGCAAGTCGAATTTCACAATCAAGACTTGGCCGCCGACCACAACGGATATGTCGTGGATTAAAAGCGTTTTGGGCATCATGGTTAGACGATTGCAATCGAGGATGCATGTGATCGCGTGTAAGTGGTGTGATTCGGATTTCCAAGAGGGGGGAAATTGCCATTTGTCGGACATGCGAATATTGCATACGTCATTCGGGCGGAGATTGCGAGCTTGCTTTGCAATGAAAGGTGGAATCATAACTTAGACGGGTAGTACTCCGTTGGCCTACCAATTAAAAAGATAAATGTAATCATGACAACCATAAGCGCTCCAACGAGAAGCGGGCGATTTCTATGCGACATCATCACAAGTGTAGGCCGGGGACAACCCGCCGATGGCATGGGTGATCACGTGTGACTTGCTTTTTCGATTGGAGGTGGGATGCCGAGTGAATGACATTGTTGCGAGATTCCCTTAACGAGTTTACGGACAACATTAAGGAGATTGGCAATCTACCCCCTACACGCGAGTGTGACCTCGACATTAACTTCGAGTGTGACGAACCACCAAAGGAGCGAACATACCGTATGTCCTTGGTAGAGCTCCGAGAGGCTCAAGTGCAATTACAAGATTTACTCGCAACATGTTGGATTAATCCGACTAAATGTCCGTAAGGTGCCCTTACTCTACATTTACGCGAGAATGAGGATACCTTGCGTATGTGCTCATACTTCGGCATACCCAACAACCTTACAAGGAAAGTCCGTACCTTGTTACCCCGGATCGATGAATTATCCGACTCGCTAATAATGGGGCTATCTATTTAAATACGCTAGACATGTATTAGGGCTATCACCAACTTTGAGTCAAAAAGCGCGACATACATAAAACCACATTCCGGCCTCATTACGGAATGTTCAAGTCCAACGTTTTACCCTTTGGACTTTGCTACGCCCCAAATGGATTCCAAGCGGTGATGAATCGAGGCCTAGCCCCGTATCTAGGCAAACTCCGCGTGGTACATCTTGAGGACGTGTTGATCAAAAGTCTAACGGCCGATGAACACCTCGAGCATATTCGACTCGTGTTACGAGAGCCGGCGGAACACATACCAATGATTGTGTAGAACCACAACTACTTTATCCCAAGAAACAAAGGACCCCGCCCACACCGTTGAAACCACCCAAGCGCGGCTACATAGCAAGTCGAATTTCACAATCAAGACTTGGCCGCCGACCACAACGGATATGTCGTGGATTAAAAGCGTTTTGGGCATCATGGTTAGACGATTGCAATCGAGGATGCATGTGATCGCGTGTAAGTGGTGTGATTCGGATTTCCAAGAGGGGGGAAATTGCCATTGTCGGACATGCGAATATTGCATACGTCATTCGGGCGGAGATTGCGAGCTTGCTTTGCAATGAAAGGTGGAATCATAACTTAGACGGGTAGTACTCCGTTGGCCTACCAATTAAAAAGATAAATGTAATCATGGCAACCATAAGCGCTCCAACGAGAAGCGGGCGATTTCTATGCGACATCATCACAAGTGTAGGCCGGGGACAACCCGCAAATGGCATGGGTGATCACGTGTGACTTGCTTTTTCGATTGGAGGTGGGATGCCGAGTGAATGACATTGTTGCGAGATTCCCTTAACGAGTTTACGGACAACATTAAGGAGATTGGCAATCTACCCCCTACACGCGAGTGTGACCTCGACATTAACTTCGAGTGTGACGAACCACCAAAGGAGCGAACATACCGTATGTCCTTGGTAGAGCTCCGAGAGGCTCAAGTGCAATTACAAGATTTACTCGCAACATGTTGGATTAATCCGACTAAATGTCCGTAAGGTGCCCTTACTCTACATTTACGCGAGAATGAGGATACCTTGCGTATGTGCTCATACTTCGGCATACCCAACAACCTTACAAGGAAAGTCCGTACCTTGTTACCCCGGATCGATGAATTATCCGACTCGCTAATAATGGGGCTATCTATTTAAATACGCTAGACATGTATTAGGGCTATCACCAACTTTGAGTCAAAAAGCGCGACATACATAAAACCACATTCCGGCCTCATTACGGAATGTTCAAGTCCAACGTTTTACCCTTTGGACTTTGCTACGCCCCAAATGGATTCCAAGCGGTGATGAATCGAGGCCTAGCCCCGTATCTAGGCAAACTCCGCGTGGTACATCTTGAGGACGTGTTGATCAAAAGTCTAACGGCCGATGAACACCTCGAGCATATTCGACTCGTGTTACGAGAGCCGGCGGAACACATACCAATGATTGTGTAGAACCACAACTACTTTATCCCAAGAAACAAAGGACCCCGCCCACACCGTTGAAACCACCCGAACGCGGCTACATAGCAAGTCGAATTTCACAATCAAGACTTGGCCGCCGACCACAACGGATATGTCGTGGATTAAAAGCGTTTTGGGCATCATGGCTAGACGATTGCAATCGAGGATGCATGTGATCGCGTGTAAGTGGTGTGATTCGGATTTCCAAGAGGGGGGAAATTGCCATTGTCGGACATGCGAATATTGCATACGTCATTCGGGCGGAGATTGCGAGCTTGCTTTGCAATGAAAGGTGGAATCATAACTTAGACGGGTAGTACTCCGTTGGCCTACCAATTAAAAAGATAAATGTAATCATGGCAACCATAAGCGCTCCAACGAGAAGCGGGCGATTTCTATGCGACATCATCACAAGTGTAGGCCGGGGACAACCCGCCGATGGCATGGGTGATCACGTGTGACTTGCTTTTTCGATTGGAGGTGGGATGCCGAGTGAATGACATTGTTGCGAGATTCCCTTAACGAGTTTACGGACAACATTAAGGAGATTGGCAATCTACCCCCTACACGCGAGTGTGACCTCGACATTAACTTCGAGTGTGACGAACCACCAAAGGAGCGAACATACCGTATGTCCTTGGTAGAGCTCCGAGAGGCTCAAGTGCAATTACAAGATTTACTCGCAACATGTTGGATTAATCCGACTAAATGTCCGTAAGGTGCCCTTACTCTACATTTACGCGAGAATGAGGATACCTTGCGTATGTGCTCATACTTCGGCATACCCAACAACCTTACAAGGAAAGTCCGTACCTTGTTACCCCGGATCGATGAATTATCCGACTCGCTAATAATGGGGCTATCTATTTAAATACGCTAGACATGTATTAGGGCTATCACCAACTTTGAGTCAAAAAGCGCGACATACATAAAACCACATTCCGGCCTCATTACGGAATGTTCAAGTCCAACGTTTTACCCTTTGGACTTTGCTACGCCCCAAATGGATTCCAAGCGGTGATGAATCGAGGCCTAGCCCCGTATCTAGGCAAACTCCGCGTGGTACATCTTGAGGACGTGTTGATCAAAAGTCTAACGGCCGATGAACACCTCGAGCATATTCGACTCGTGTTACGAGAGCCGGCGGAACACATACCAATGATTGTGTAGAACCACAACTACTTTATCCCAAGAAACAAAGGACCCCGCCCACACCGTTGAAACCACCCAAGCGCGGCTACATAGCAAGTCGAATTTCACAATCAAGACTTGGCCGCCGACCACAACGGATATGTCGTGGATTAAAAGCGTTTTGGGCATCATGGTTAGACGATTGCAATCGAGGATGCATGTGATCGCGTGTAAGTGGTGTGATTCGGATTTCCAAGAGGGGGGAAATTGCCATTGTCGGACATGCGAATATTGCATACGTCATTCGGGCGGAGATTGCGAGCTTGCTTTGCAATGAAAGGTGGAATCATAACTTAGACGGGTAGTACTCCGTTGGCCTACCAATTAAAAAGATAAATGTAATCATGGCAACCATAAGCGCTCCAACGAGAAGCGGGCGATTTCTATGCGACATCATCACAAGTGTAGGCCGGGGACAACCCGCAAATGGCATGGGTGATCACGTGTGACTTGCTTTTTCGATTGGAGGTGGGATGCCGAGTGAATGACATTGTTGCGAGATTCCCTTAACGAGTTTACGGACAACATTAAGGAGATTGGCAATCTACCCCCTACACGCGAGTGTGACCTCGACATTAACTTCGAGTGTGACGAACCGCCAAAGGAGCGAACATACCGTATGTCCTTGGTAGAGCTCCGAGAGGCTCAAGTGCAATTACAAGATTTACTCGCAACATGTTGGATTAATCCGACTAAATGTCCGTAAGGTGCCCTTACTCTACATTTACGCGAGAATGAGGATACCTTGCGTATGTGCTCATACTTCGGCATACCCAACAACCTTACAAGGAAAGTCCGTACCTTGTTACCCCGGATCGATGAATTATCCGACTCGCTAATAATGGGGCTATCTATTTAAATACGCTAGACATGTATTAGGGCTATCACCAACTTTGAGTCAAAAAGCGCGACATACATAAAACCACATTCCGGCCTCATTACGGAATGTTCAAGTCCAACGTTTTACCCTTTGGACTTTGCTACGCCCCAAATGGATTCCAAGCGGTGATGAATCGAGGCCTAGCCCCGTATCTAGGCAAACTCCGCGTGGTACATCTTGAGGACGTGTTGATCAAAAGTCTAACGGCCGATGAACACCTCGAGCATATTCGACTCGTGTTACGAGAGCCGGCGGAACACATACCAATGATTGTGTAGAACCACAACTACTTTATCCCAAGAAACAAAGGACCCCGCCCACACCGTTGAAACCACCCGAACGCGGCTACATAGCAAGTCGAATTTCACAATCAAGACTTGGCCGCCGACCACAACGGATATGTCGTGGATTAAAAGCGTTTTGGGCATCATGGCTAGACGATTGCAATCGAGGATGCATGTGATCGCGTGTAAGTGGTGTGATTCGGATTTCCAAGAGGGGGGAAATTGCCATTGTCGGACATGCGAATATTGCATACGTCATTCGGGCGGAGATTGCGAGCTTGCTTTGCAATGAAAGGTGGAATCATAACTTAGACGGGTAGTACTCCGTTGGCCTACCAATTAAAAAGATAAATGTAATCATGGCAACCATAAGCGCTCCAACGAGAAGCGGGCGATTTCTATGCGACATCATCACAAGTGTAGGCCGGGGACAACCCGCAAATGGCATGGGTGATCACGTGTGACTTGCTTTTTCGATTGGAGGTGGGATGCCGAGTGAATGACATTGTTGCGAGATTCCCTTAACGAGTTTACGGACAACATTAAGGAGATTGGCAATCTACCCCCTACACGCGAGTGTGACCTCGACATTAACTTCGAGTGTGACGAACCACCAAAGGAGCGAACATACCGTATGTCCTTGGTAGAGCTCCGAGAGGCTCAAGTGCAATTACAAGATTTACTCGCAACATGTTGGATTAATCCGACTAAATGTCCGTAAGGTGCCCTTACTCTACATTTACGCGAGAATGAGGATACCTTGCGTATGTGCTCATACTTCGGCATACCCAACAACCTTACAAGGAAAGTCCGTACCTTGTTACCCCGGATCGATGAATTATCCGACTCGCTAATAATGGGGCTATCTATTTAAATACGCTAGACATGTATTAGGGCTATCACCAACTTTGAGTCAAAAAGCGCGACATACATAAAACCACATTCCGGCCTCATTACGGAATGTTCAAGTCCAACGTTTTACCCTTTGGACTTTGCTACGCCCCAAATGGATTCCAAGCGGTGATGAATCGAGGCCTAGCCCCGTATCTAGGCAAACTCCGCGTGGTACATCTTGAGGACGTGTTGATCAAAAGTCTAACGGCCGATGAACACCTCGAGCATATTCGACTCGTGTTACGAGAGCCGGCGGAACACATACCAATGATTGTGTAGAACCACAACTACTTTATCCCAAGAAACAAAGGACCCCGCCCACACCGTTGAAACCACCCGAGCGCGGCTACATAGCAAGTCGAATTTCACAATCAAGACTTGGCCGCCGACCACAACGGATATGTCGTGGATTAAAAGCGTTTTGGGCATCATGGCTAGACGATTGCAATCGAGGATGCATGTGATCGCGTGTAAGTGGTGTGATTCGGATTTCCAAGAGGGGGGAAATTGCCATTGTCGGACATGCGAATATTGCATACGTCATTCGGGCGGAGATTGCGAGCTTGCTTTGCAATGAAAGGTGGAATCATAACTTAGACGGGTAGTACTCCGTTGGCCTACCAATTAAAAAGATAAATGTAATCATGGCAACCATAAGCGCTCCAACGAGAAGCGGGCGATTTCTATGCGACATCATCACAAGTGTAGGCCGGGGACAACCCGCAAATGGCATGGGTGATCACGTGTGACTTGCTTTTTCGATTGGAGGTGGGATGCCGAGTGAATGACATTGTTGCGAGATTCCCTTAACGAGTTTACGGACAACATTAAGGAGATTGGCAATCTACCCCCTACACGCGAGTGTGACCTCGACATTAACTTCGAGTGTGACGAACCACCAAAGGAGCGAACATACCGTATGTCCTTGGTAGAGCTCCGAGAGGCTCAAGTGCAATTACAAGATTTACTCGCAACATGTTGGATTAATCCGACTAAATGTCCGTAAGGTGCCCTTACTCTACATTTACGCGAGAATGAGGATACCTTGCGTATGTGCTCATACTTCGGCATACCCAACAACCTTACAAGGAAAGTCCGTACCTTGTTACCCCGGATCGATGAATTATCCGACTCGCTAATAATGGGGCTATCTATTTAAATACGCTAGACATGTATTAGGGCTATCACCAACTTTGAGTCAAAAAGCGCGACATACATAAAACCACATTCCGGCCTCATTACGGAATGTTCAAGTCCAACGTTTTACCCTTTGGACTTTGCTACGCCCCAAATGGATTCCAAGCGGTGATGAATCGAGGCCTAGCTCCGTATCTAGGCAAACTCCGCGTGGTACATCTTGAGGACGTGTTGATCAAAAGTCTAACGGCCGATGAACACCTCGAGCATATTCGACTCGTGTTACGAGAGCCGGCGGAACACATACCAATGATTGTGTAGAACCACAACTACTTTATCCCAAGAAACAAAGGACCCCGCCCACACCGTTGAAACCACCCGAACGCGGCTACATAGCAAGTCGAATTTCACAATCAAGACTTGGCCGCCGACCACAACGGATATGTCGTGGATTAAAAGCGTTTTGGGCATCATGGCTAGACGATTGCAATCGAGGATGCATGTGATCGCGTGTAAGTGGTGTGATTCGGATTTCCAAGAGGGGGGAAATTGCCATTGTCGGACATGCGAATATTGCATACGTCATTCGGGCGGAGATTGCGAGCTTGCTTTGCAATGAAAGGTGGAATCATAACTTAGACGGGTAGTACTCCGTTGGCCTACCAATTAAAAAGATAAATGTAATCATGGCAACCATAAGCGCTCCAACGAGAAGCGGGCGATTTCTATGCGACATCATCACAAGTGTAGGCCGGGGACAACCCGCCGATGGCATGGGTGATCACGTGTGACTTGCTTTTTCGATTGGAGGTGGGATGCCGAGTGAATGACATTGTTGCGAGATTCCCTTAACGAGTTTACGGACAACATTAAGGAGATTGGCAATCTACCCCCTACACGCGAGTGTGACCTCGACATTAACTTCGAGTGTGACGAACCACCAAAGGAGCGAACATACCGTATGTCCTTGGTAGAGCTCCGAGAGGCTCAAGTGCAATTACAAGATTTACTCGCAACATGTTGGATTAATCCGACTAAATGTCCGTAAGGTGCCCTTACTCTACATTTACGCGAGAATGAGGATACCTTGCGTATGTGCTCATACTTCGGCATACCCAACAACCTTACAAGGAAAGTCCGTACCTTGTTACCCCGGATCGATGAATTATCCGACTCGCTAATAATGGGGCTATCTATTTAAATACGCTAGACATGTATTAGGGCTATCACCAACTTTGAGTCAAAAAGCGCGACATACATAAAACCACATTCCGGCCTCATTACGGAATGTTCAAGTCCAACGTTTTACCCTTTGGACTTTGCTACGCCCCAAATGGATTCCAAGCGGTGATGAATCGAGGCCTAGCTCCGTATCTAGGCAAACTCCGCGTGGTACATCTTGAGGACGTGTTGATCAAAAGTCTAACGGCCGATGAACACCTCGAGCATATTCGACTCGTGTTACGAGAGCCGGCGGAACACATACCAATGATTGTGTAGAACCACAACTACTTTATCCCAAGAAACAAAGGACCCCGCCCACACCGTTGAAACCACCCAAACGCGGCTACATAGCAAGTCGAATTTCACAATCAAGACTTGGCCGCCGACCACAACGGATATGTCGTGGATTAAAAGCGTTTTGGGCATCATGGCTAGACGATTGCAATCGAGGATGCATGTGATCGCGTGTAAGTGGTGTGATTCGGATTTCCAAGAGGGGGGAAATTGCCATTGTCGGACATGCGAATATTGCATACGTCATTCGGGCGGAGATTGCGAGCTTGCTTTGCAATGAAAGGTGGAATCATAACTTAGACGGGTAGTACTCCGTTGGCCTACCAATTAAAAAGATAAATGTAATCATGGCAACCATAAGCGCTCCAACGAGAAGCGGGCGATTTCTATGCGACATCATCACAAGTGTAGGCCGGGGACAACCCGCAAATGGCATGGGTGATCACGTGTGACTTGCTTTTTCGATTGGAGGTGGGATGCCGAGTGAATGACATTGTTGCGAGATTCCCTTAACGAGTTTACGGACAACATTAAGGAGATTGGCAATCTACCCCCTACACGCGAGTGTGACCTCGACATTAACTTCGAGTGTGACGAACCGCCAAAGGAGCGAACATACCGTATGTCATTGGTAGAGCTCCGAGAGGCTCAAGTGCAATTACAAGATTTACTCGCAACATGTTGGATTAATCCGACTAAATGTCCGTAAGGTGCCCTTACTCTACATTTACGCGAGAATGAGGATACCTTGCGTATGTGCTCATACTTCGGCATACCCAACAACCTTACAAGGAAAGTCCGTACCTTGTTACCCCGGATCGATGAATTATCCGACTCGCTAATAATGGGGCTATCTATTTAAATACGCTAGACATGTATTAGGGCTATCACCAACTTTGAGTCAAAAAGCGCGACATACATAAAACCACATTCCGGCCTCATTACGGAATGTTCAAGTCCAACGTTTTACCCTTTGGACTTTGCTACTCCCCAAATGGATTCCAAGCGATGATGAATCGAGGCCTAGCCCCGTATCTAGGCAAACTCCGCGTGGTACATCTTGAGGACGTGTTGATCAAAAGTCTAACGACCGATGAACACCTCGAGCATATTCGACTCGTGTTACGAGAGCCGGCGGAACACATACCAATGATTGTGTAGAACCACAACTACTTTATCCCAAGAAACAAAGGACCCCGCCCACACCGTTGAAACCACCCGAGCGCGGCTACATAGCAAGTCGAATTTCACAATCAAGACTTGGCCGCCGACCACAACGGATATGTCGTGGATTAAAAGCGTTTTGGGCATCATGGTTAGACGATTGCAATCGAGGATGCATGTGATCGCGTGTAAGTGGTGTGATTCGGATTTCCAAGAGGGGGGAAATTGCCATTTGTCGGACATGCGAATATTGCATACGTCATTCGGGCGGAGATTGCGAGCTTGCTTTGCAATGAAAGGTGGAATCATAACTTAGACGGGTAGTACTCCGTTGGCCTACCAATTAAAAAGATAAATGTAATCATGGCAACCATAAGCGCTCCAACGAGAAGCGGGCGATTTCTATGCGACATCATCACAAGTGTAGGCCGGGGACAACCCGCAAATGGCATGGGTGATCACGTGTGACTTGCTTTTTCGATTGGAGGTGGGATGCCGAGTGAATGACATTGTTGCGAGATTCCCTTAACGAGTTTACGGACAACATTAAGGAGATTGGCAATCTACCCCCTACACGCGAGTGTGACCTCGACATTAACTTCGAGTGTGACGAACCACCAAAGGAGCGAACATACCGTATGTCCTTGGTAGAGCTCCGAGAGGCTCAAGTGCAATTACAAGATTTACTCGCAACATGTTGGATTAATCCGACTAAATGTCCGTAAGGTGCCCTTACTCTACATTTACGCGAGAATGAGGATACCTTGCGTATGTGCTCATACTTCGGCATACCCAACAACCTTACAAGGAAAGTCCGTACCTTGTTACCCCGGATCGATGAATTATCCGACTCGCTAATAATGGGGCTATCTATTTAAATACGCTAGACATGTATTAGGGCTATCACCAACTTTGAGTCAAAAAGCGCGACATACATAAAACCACATTCCGGCCTCATTACGGAATGTTCAAGTCCAACGTTTTACCCTTTGGACTTTGCTACTCCCCAAATGGATTCCAAGCGATGATGAATCGAGGCCTGCCCCCGTATCTAGGCAAACTCCGCGTGGTACATCTTGAGGACGTGTTGATCAAAAGTCTAACGACCGATGAACACCTCGAGCATATTCGACTCGTGTTACGAGAGCCGGCGGAACACATACCAATGATTGTGTAGAACCACAACTACTTTATCCCAAGAAACAAAGGACCCCGCCCACACCGTTGAAACCACCGAAGCGCGGCTACATAGCAAGTCGAATTTCACAATCAAGACTTGGCCGCCGACCACAACGGATATGTCGTGGATTAAAAACGTTTTGGGCATCATGGTTAGACGATTGCAATCGAGGATGCATGTGATCGCGTGTAAGTGGTGTGATTCGGATTTCCAAGAGGGGGGAAATTGCCATTGTCGGACATGCGAATATTGCATACGTCATTCGGGCGGAGATTGCGAGCTTGCTTTGCAATGAAAGGTGGAATCATACCTTAGACGGGTAGTACTCCGTTGGCCTACCAATTAAAAAGATAAATGTAATCATGGCAACCATAAGCGCTCCAACGAGAAGCGGGCGATTTCTATGCGGCATCATCAC
Organism: Tetraselmis chui; assembly: GCA_026401115.1. Taxonomy (NCBI): domain Eukaryota; kingdom Viridiplantae; phylum Chlorophyta; class Chlorodendrophyceae; order Chlorodendrales; family Chlorodendraceae; genus Tetraselmis; species Tetraselmis chui. The sequence continues at coordinate 31,318 of JAPMLY010002866.1, read as the reverse complement.
AAGTGTAGGCCGGGGACAACCCGCAAATGGCATGGGTGATCACGTGTGACTTGCTTTTTCGATTGGAGGTGGGATGCCGAGTGAATGACATTGTTGCGAGATTCCCTTAACGAGTTTACGGACAACATTAAGGAGATTGGCAATCTACCCCCTACACGCGAGTGTGACCTCGACATTAACTTCGAGTGTGACGAACCGCCAAAGGAGCGAACATACCGTATGTCATTGGTAGAGCTCCGAGAGGCTCAAGTGCAATTACAAGATTTACTCGCAACATGTTGGATTAATCCGACTAAATGTCCGTAAGGTGCCCTTACTCTACATTTACGCGAGAATGAGGATACCTTGCGTATGTGCTCATACTTCGGCATACCCAACAACCTTACAAGGGAAGTCCGTACCTTGTTACCCCGGATCGATGAATTATCCGACTCGCTAATAATGGGGCTATCTATTTAAATACGCTAGACATGTATTAGGGCTATCACCAACTTTGAGTCAAAAAGCGCGACATACATAAAACCACATTCCGGCCTCATTACGGAATGTTCAAGTCCAACGTTTTACCCTTTGGACTTTGCTACGCCCCAAATGGATTCCAAGCGGTGATGAATCGAGGCCTAGCCCCGTATCTAGGCAAACTCCGCGTGGTACATCTTGAGGACGTGTTGCTCTAAGGTCTAACGGCCGATGAACACCTCGAGCATATTCGACTCGTGTTACGAGAGCCGGCGGAACACATACCAATGATTGTGTAGAACCACAACTACTTTATCCCAAGAAACAAAGGACCCCGCCCACACCGTTGAAACCACCCGAACGCGGCTACATAGCAAGTCGAATTTCACAATCAAGACTTGGCCGCCGACCACAACGGATATGTCGTGGATTAAAAGCGTTTTGGGCATCATGGTTAGACGATTGCAATCGAGGATGCATGTGATCGCGTGTAAGTGGTGTGATTCGGATTTCCAAGAGGGGGGAAATTGCCATTTGTCGGACATGCGAATATTGCATACGTCATTCGGGCGGAGATTGCGAGCTTGCTTTGCAATGAAAGGTGGAATCATAACTTAGACGGGTAGTACTCCGTTGGCCTACCAATTAAAAAGATAAATGTAATCATGACAACCATAAGCGCTCCAACGAGAAGCGGGCGATTTCTATGCGACATCATCACAAGTGTAGGCCGGGGACAACCCAATCGAGGATGCATGTGATCGCGTGTAAGTGGTGTGATTCGGATTTCCAAGAGGGGGGAAATTGCCATTGTCGGACATGCGAATATTGCATACGTCATTCGGGCGGAGATTGCGAGCTTGCTTTGCAATGAAAGGTGGAACCATAACTTAGACGGGTAGTACTCCGTTGGCCTACTGTGAGGTGCTACTTTGGTTAGGCTAAGATGGCAACCTTAGACTAATACTAGAACTTAATCTCTGGATCTAATTATACAGCGTAGAGAGAATTAGTAAGATTGTCTTAGGAACAGGGTTTCTTACAATCTGGGTGTGGCGTGATTCTATTCTGTACCGGTCTCTCCTCTACCAGTAAGTCCCCGTCTTAAATATCCACACCTCAGGTGTTCTAGAAAAAGCCTTAGAACCTGTAGCTTGTGCAGTCTGCTAACTAAACCAAACTATTATTGGTGATACAGATTATCTGAGATTATCTGTACCGTCTATCTAATCTTATCGCACAAGCTCTTAGAACTATCTAGAAAAGAACTATCTAGAAGAGATACTGCTAGTAACTCTGTACTGTCGAGGGAAAATACGGCGATACAGTTGTACTGCCGTGATGACAATAAAAGAGTCACTGAATATCGCTAAGATACAGGTACTATTTAGAGGAAATAAATAATGTCAGATACTAGCATTTAGCTAAATGGCTAGGATATGACACTCTCCCCTCCTTAAGCACCAGCGTCCTCGCTGTGCAGTACTCAGGGTCTTGGTTTCTTGGGGGTTCTTGCAGGCCAGCGATTGCGAAATCTGACAAAGTCAGGGGTGCCAGAAAATTCTCGATAAACATCCGTTCGAAGGAATTCGGAAAAGATGTTTAAGTGGTTGACTCCTCGCATGGGTTCCCAAGTGTCCTCGCTAGGTACGTTGAACGGTGCTGCCCAGCGGACCTTAAACAAAAGTCCCGTGCCATTGGAGTTAAAAGCCACGTCGAGTATTTTATCGACTTCAAATCGCTTCGGATCGTGCACAATCGGAATTGGCTGTGCACTGTTGGCCTGTTCTGGTTCAGAATTCCATTTCTCCAGTAAACTGGCGTGTACAACATCGTGAATCCGTACTCCAGGGGGTAGCTTAAGCCGAAATGCAACCGGGGAAACTTCCTCCGTAATGAGAAACGGTCCAATGTAGCGGTCGCGTAGTTTAGAACATGGCTGTTGTACAAACCGTAGATTTGTCGCCTTGAGCTTAACCTTGTCGCCAACTGTAAAAGGTACTGGTAACCGGTGCCGATTTGCAGCGTCTTGCATGTGTGCCTGGGCTGCTTTGACGCAGTCGTGGGCAAATCTGTGCATCTCGACCAGAATCTTCACTTGCTCCGGTAAAGTACGGCTAGGCTCGTTATCGTCAAATGTAGCCGTTGTTGGAGATGTCGGCTCAAATCCTAGCGTCGCCTTAAATGGAGACATAGTCGTTGACGTAGAAACCGCTGCGTTGATCGCGAACTCCACGTTGGTAAGGTGTTGAACCCAGTCGTCGTGCAAGGGGTGCACATAGCATCGTATGACTTGCTCCCATGTCTGGTTTACTCGCTCAGTTTGGCCATCTGTCTGGGGGTGATAGCTCGTAGAGATATTAAGCTTGGTGCCAACAGCCCTAAAAAGGGTTTGCCAGAAGTCGCTCATAAACCGGGGATCTCGATCGGATATTAATTTCCGTGGTAAGCCAAAATGCCGAAAAACAGCGCGGTGCATAACTTTTGCTAATTGTTCCGCTGTAATCGTTTTCGTAATTGGCTCGACAATCGTCCGTTTCGTAAGCATACAGACGAATACCACCACAGCATCATACCCATCGCACTCAGGAAGGTCCGTAATCAGGTCAAGCGATACATGCTGAAAGGGCCTGGTCGGTACCTCATGCGATTGAAGGAGTCCATAAGACTTGTGTCGCGCTGCCTTGTTGCGTTGACAGGTAACACAGCTGCGTACATAGTGTTGTACTGTCCGCTTCATGTTAGGCCACCAAAACGTCCGGGTTACTGCTGCCAATAGTCGAATAATACCAGGGTGTCCCGCGGTCGGTGCGTCGTGTAGTTCGTACAATACTCTTGATCGCAATGTAGAGACGTTCGGAACATACAGTCTTGTCCCGTAGGCGTACAAGAGTCCATTAGATTGACGTACCAGCCAGGTAGGCAGAGATTTCCGGGTAAGCAGATATTTGTCCGAATCATAAGCACTTTTGATTTCTGCATGAAGTCCAGAGTCAGGATGTAACCGGGATTCCAGGGAAAAAATCTGTGCGTGTAACTCGCATTCTGCTTCGTCGTTGGTCCAATCGCGTAATAGTTGCAGCTTCTGTAATGAGTCCTTCAGGTCAGGTCGGCGAGACAGAGCGTCTGCCTGGTTGACTGCTCCCTTCTTGTATACGATGTCCATCTGTCGCTGGTAAGGTGCTAAAACTTGAAGCCATCGCACCTGTCGAGTAGACAAATCGCGCTGCCGAAAGAAGTGTCGCAACGTGTCGTGGTCCGTAATTACTGTAAATCCCGCCGCGCCATCTAAGTAGCAACGGAACTTCAGTAGAGCGTCTCGAACTGCCAGTAGCTCTTGTTCGTGGACAGGATAGTGTACCTCATGCTTGTTCATCTTTCGAGCATGGTACGCAACAGGTTGTAATCCAATACCTTGGTCTTGTAATAGCACAGCTCCTACTGCAAATCCAGAAGCATCTGTGTACAGTGTGTACCTTGCATTAGGAGAAGTGTCAGGAATTACCAGTACTGGTGCACGTACCATCGCGTTTTTAATTTGCTCGAATGCTGACTCGGCTTGAGGAGTCCAGCGAAATTCCGGTGTCTTCTTGGTCAGGTCCGTTAATGGGGTTGCTAGGGTTGCGAATTGGTTGATAAACCTCCGGTAATATCCAGCAAGTCCCAGAAATCCACGTACTTCAGTCACAGATTTCGGTCGGGGCCAATTTTGTACTGCCTCAACCTTGTCGGGGTCCATTCGGATCTGTCCAGCTTCCACCACATGCCCAAGAAAATTGACGCTCGATCGTCCGAAGTAACACTTAGAGAGTTTGATATGCAACTGGTGTCGCTGCACCTCTCGTAACACGAGTCGAATATGCTCGAGGTGTTCGTCGGCCGTCTTACTGTAGATCAACACGTCGTCCAAATATACCACGCAGAACTTGCCAAGATACGGGGCCAAAACTCGATTCATCATCGCTTGGAATCCAGCTGGGGCGTTACAAAGTCCAAAGGGTAGAACGCAATACTCGAACAGTCCGTAATGAGTTCGGAATGCTGTCTTATGTATGTCGCGCTCTTTGACTCGAACTTGATGATAGCCTTTATACAGGTCCAGCGTGCTGAAATAGTGAGCCCCATATAGCGAGTCGAGTAACTCATCAATCCGGGGTAACGGTGTTCGGTCTTTCCTCGTGAGGTCGTTGAGTTTCCGGTAGTCTACGCACATACGCATGGTACCATCCTTCTTGCGTACAAATAAAATCGGGGCACCATACGGAGATTTAGACGGACGAATCCAGCCTTTTGCGAGTAAGTCTTGCAACTGTACTTGAACCTCCCGGAGTTCTGCTGGTGACATACGGTACGTTCGCTCCTTAGGTGGTTCATCGCACTCCAAATTAATTTCAAAGTCGCACTCGCGAGTTGGCGGTAGACCGTCAGGCTCCTTGATAATGTCCGTAAACTCATTCAGGGAATCTCGTAACGAAGTCGTCCACTCAGGTTGTTGATCAGTGTTGATGTCGTCGACCGCGTCCTGTACTTCTCGTAGTCCAATCACGAAGAGGTCTGCTGGTTGTTGTCTAAGCAGCTTTGCCATCGCATCCGCCTCCAAGTGATGTACTGTCACAGGTACGGTGTACTCGTCGCCAGACACCATAGCTTCGCCAGTTTTACGGTCGCGAATCGTTTTAGTAGACCAATCTATATCCGGGTTGACGGCTTGTAACCAAGGTTGACCGAGGATGATGTCGAATTTATCCAGTTCTGTCGTAATTGCGTCCAGACGTATGTCTAGGGTCCCTACTGTGAGTACTTCATTCCGTAGTCGCTGGCGAGTCGTAGTTGTACTACCATCTGCCAATTTTATCCGGTATTTCTCTCCAATAACCGTCGGAATGTGATGCTCCCGTACCCACTCAGCCTTGCAGAAATTTTCCGAAGCGCCAGAGTCAACCAAAATACGGCATCGATGTCCGCGTAAGGTGCCTCCCAACATTAACAGACTTGTTCCAGACTGGGTTGTGGATACATGTAGCGTCGCAGGAACACTGTCTTCTAGTCGGACGTTCTTGTTCATCCACCCGTCAATCGGTTTCCCAAAAGTCTCGTAACGAAGAGGGAACTGCTGTTCTCCACAGACTAGATAACCCGTACGCCGTGCCGAAATTAATTCCTTCCATGTAGCCCATACTGCCCGAGAAGTTGACGTAGCGTCCGGTATCGATCCGGGTCGAACGCGAGCGATATACACGTAGCGCTTATTCTGTCCGGAAGACTCCGTCCCTAAAAGGCGTAAATTTGTTTCGCTCACCTTTAATCCAGTTGTCTCCGTAAGAGCTCGCACTGCTGTGTATTCCGGGGTCGCGTCTTCAATCTCATGTTTGCCACCAGGAAACCAGACCATGCCAGTGTCCTCTTTCGCTAGTAACACTCGTCGGCCATCGGTAACAAGAGTCGTCGAGTGAGTCCAGTAGGTCTTCGGGGGATTCTGTAGGTTCTGAGGCAGAAATCGAACTCGATCGGTGTCGTCGACGTAGACTTGCGTCGTCCATCTTGTCGGTCCAACATCTTGCCTTCTTCCTTCTATTCCATCGTTCGTGGGGCAGGTAAACACATGTTCTTTCGCCGCCAGCTCGTCGACAAGTCGGAAATTTCGCAGCAGCTTGAACCATGGTTTTGCCCTCCATTTTGGAACCACTATAACCGCTCTCAGATGGGGATGAAGCAGTTTACTCCGCAAATAATGGCCCAAAAAATCTTCTAATTCATTAAATGGCGCATTTAGCCAAATTCTCCGGTACTTCTGTAAATCTCTCTCCTGAAATGGGCGCGCCGGACAGCAAAAATCCTCCGCCACTTGAGAATTAAGGCCGTCATTATCGCTAGCTCCATCTAAGTCGAAAGGTCCGTAGGTCTGAGAGTACTTCAGGAAATACTCCCTATTCATCATCCATTCGCTAAAGTCCTTGCTCCTAAAGACTGGCCTCAATGTCGTTTGAGGTAACGGGTCTCGTACTTCTTCTGTTCTGGTCTCTTCCTGAGTCGCTGTAGGAGACGAAACCTCATCCTGCAGCTTGCCGCGAGCTGCCGACTCAGGTCTCACTTTCCCGGCCGGGATTTCCTCGTTCTGTCATTCTTCTTGTTCTTTCTGTCTGGGCAGTCGATAGCGATGTGTCCCTTCTTGTGGCAAATGAAGCACTTGCCCTCCTTCTTAAATCTGTCGACCTCCTCTTGAGTGAGGCGTCTAATCTCGTACAGCTCCCGCGGCTTTTCTTCGGTCGCGCCATGCGAATCTTCCTCCAACTCACTGTCGATCTCCTCCGCTGCCTCTGAAAAGTCGCTGTCTTCTTCGATGGCGTTCAGTCGGCCTATCGAGCGTTGGGTCGTCTCAATCTTGGTCTCCGCTGCCTCCGCTCGCAGAGCTGCTTGAATCGCCTCGTGTAGGGTCTTAGGGTTTTTCAGGGCAACTTCCTTATGAATCGAGGGTCTCAAACCGCGCTGGAAACCATGTACGTTATCTTCTTCGTGACGGTGAGGAAGCTCCAATAATTGTTCTCGAAAATAGTTCGCGTACTTCAGGACCGTGGTTTTCTGTCTCGCTTTGTCCAAATTCAATCTCGCTTGTTCCGCCGGTGTTCTTCCGCAGAATTCCTGAATTAAGGATTTCTCCATCTCAGAAACTCCGGAAAATCCTCCACCGACTTCATCTCCAGTCAGCGCAACTTGGGAGTACCACCACTTCGATAGTGGTCCTTCCAGAAAGCCAGATACCCAGTACACTCCTCTTTGCTCTTCAGGGTTAACGCTGTGATACCGTAGATACCCTCGTGCATGTCGGAACCAGTTTCTCAGCTCGTCGATGTTAGTCGTAGCGATGCTCTTGATCTTGGCTGGTTTGACATCGTTCGGCATCATGCTTGGCATCTCTCGCGTCCTCTCCGATCTCAATTGTTCTCCTCGAAGAAAATTCTCCGTTTCTCGGCTTCTGTTCACTCGTCCTTCAAAATGCCTGAAACCGTTGTCGACGTGGTCACGCAGTTGAGATAGCTCAGTCGAAAAAGTGTCAACTCGGTTACTTAGTCGTTGTAGCATCTCGGTGACGTGTACCGACATAGGCTCCATCGTGGGACTCGATCCTTCTCGCACTGTCTGTCTTCTACCATCTGTCGACGTCGGCTGTGTCGGCCCAGAAGACGCCCCCTCTGGTCGACCATCAACTTCCTCTGGTAGTCTCTCTCCTGCTCGGTTAGACATCTTCGTCTCGTCTAGCTGTTCTGAGGCTCCGAAACCACGTGTGAGGTGCTACTTTGGTTAGGCTAAGATGGCAACCTTAGACTAATAGTAGAACCTAATCTCTGGATCTAATTATACAGCGTAGAGAGAATTAGTAAGATTGTCTTAGGAACAGGGTTTCTTACAATCTGGGTGTGGCGTGATTCTATTCTGTACCGGTCTCTCCTCTACCAGTAAGTCCCCGTCTTAAATATCCACACCTCAGGTGTTCTAGAAACAGCCTTAGAACCTGTAGCTTGTGCTGTCTGCTAACTAAACCAAACTATTATTGGTGATACAGATTATCTGAGATTATCTGTACCGTCTATCTAATCTTATCGCACAAGCTCTTAGAACTATCTAGAAAAGAACTATCTAGAAGAGATACTGCTAGTAACTCTGTACTGTCGAGGGAAAATACGGCGATACAGTTGTACTGCCGTGATGACAATAAAAGAGTCACTGAATATCGCTAAGATACAGGTACTATTTAGAGGAAATAAATAATGTCAGATACTAGCATTTAGCTAAATGGCTAGGATATGACACCTACCAATTAAAAAGATAAATGTAATCATGGCAACCATAAGCGCTCCAACGAGAAGCGGGCGATTTCTATGCGACATCATCACAAGTGTAGGCCGGGGACAACCCGCAAATGGCATGGGTGATCACGTGTGACTTGCTTTTTCGATTGGAGGTGGGATGCCGAGTGAATGACATTGTTGCGAGATTCCCTTAACGAGTTTACGGACAACATTAAGGAGATTGGCAATCTACCCCCTACACGCGAGTGTGACCTCGACATTAACTTCGAGTGTGACGAACCGCCAAAGGAGCGAACATACCGTATGTCATTGGTAGAGCTCCGAGAGGCTCAAGTGCAATTACAAGATTTACTCGCAACATGTTGGATTAATCCGACTAAATGTCCGTAAGGTGCCCTTACTCTACATTTACGCGAGAATGAGGATACCTTGCGTATGTGCTCATACTTCGGCATACCCAACAACCTTACAAGGAAAGTCCGTACCTTGTTACCCCGGATCGATGAATTATCCGACTCGCTAATAATGGGGCTATCTATTTAAATACGCTAGACATGTATTAGGGCTATCACCAACTTTGAGTCAAAAAGCGCGACATACATAAAACCACATTCCGGCCTCATTACGGAATGTTCAAGTCCAACGTTTTACCCTTTGGACTTTGCTACGCCCCAAATGGATTCCAAGCGGTGATGAATCGAGGCTTAGCTCCGTATCTAGGCAAACTCCGCGTGGTACATCTTGAGGACGTGTTGATCAAAAGTCTAACGGCCGATGAACACCTCGAGCATATTCGACTCGTGTTACGAGAGCCGGCGGAACACATACCAATGATTGTGTAGAACCACAACTTCTTTATCCCAAGAAATAAAGGACCCCGCCCACACCGTTGAAACCACCCAAGCGCGGCTACATAGCAAGTCGAATTTCACAATGAAGACTTGGCCGCCGACCACAACGGATATGTCGTGGATTTAAAGCGTTTTGGGCATCATGGTTAGACGATTGCAATCGAGGATGCATGTGATCGCGTGTAAGTGGTGTGATTCGGATTTCCAAGAGGGGGGAAATTGCCATTGTCGGACATGCGAATATTGCATACGTCATTCGGGCGGAGATTGCGAGCTTGCTTTGCAATGAAAGGTGGAATCATAACTTAGACGGGTAGTACTCCGTTGGCCTACCAATTAAAAAGATAAATGTAATCATGGCAACCATAAGCGCTCCAACGAGAAGCGGGCGATTTCTATGCGACATCATCACAAGTGTAGGCCGGGGACAACCCGCAAATGGCATGGGTGATCACGTGTGACTTGCTTTTTCGATTGGAGGTGGGATGCCGAGTGAATGACATTGTTGCGAGATTCCCTTAACGAGTTTACGGACAACATTAAGGAGATTGGCAATCTACCCCCTACACGCGAGTGTGACCTCGACATTAACTTCGAGTGTGACGAACCACCAAAGGAGCGAACATACCGTGTGTCCTTGGTAGAGCTCTGAGAGGCTCAAGTGCAATTACAAGATTTACTCGCAACATGTTGGATTAATCCGACTAAATGTCCGTAAGGTGCCCTTACTCTACATTTACGCGAGAATGAGGATACCTTGCGTATGTGCTCATACTTCGGCATACCCAACAACCTTACAAGGAAAGTCCGTACCTTGTTACCCCGGATCGATGAATTATCCGACTCGCTAATAATGGGGCTATCTATTTAAATACGCTACATGTATTAGGGCTATCACCAACTTTGAGTCAAAAAGCGTGACATACATAAAACCACATTCCGGCCTCATTACGGAATGTTCAAGTCCAACGTTTTACCCTTTGGACTTTGCTACACCCCAAATTGATTCCAAGCGATGATGAATCGAGGCCTAGCCCCGTATCTAGGCAAACTCCGCGTGGTACATCTTGAGGACGTGTTGATCAAAAGTCTAACGACCGATGAACACCTCGAGCATATTTGACTCGTGTTACGAGAGCCGGCGGAACACATACCAATGATTGTGTAGAACCACAACTACTTTATCCCAAGAAACAAAGGACCCCGCCCACACCGTTGAAACCACCCGAGCGCGGCTACATAGCAAGTCGAATTTCATAATCAAGACTTGGCCGCCGACCACAACGGATATGTCGTGGATTAAAAGCGTTTTGGGCATCATGGTTAGACGATTGCAATCGAGGATGCATGTGATCGCGTGTAAGTGGTGTGATTCGGATTTCCAAGAGGGGGGAAATTGCCATTGTCGGACATGCGAATATTGCATACGTCATTCGGGCGGAGATTTCGAGCTTGCTTTGCAATGAAAGGTGGAATCATAACTTAGACGGGTAGTACTCCGTTGGCCTACTGTGAGGTGCTACTTTGGTTAGGCTAAGATGGCAACCTTAGACTAATACTAGAACTTAATCTCTGGATCTAATTATACAGCGTAGAGAGAATTAGTAAGATTGTCTTAGGAACAGGGTTTCTTACAATCTGGGTGTGGCGTGATTCTATTCTGTACCGGTCTCTCCTCTACCAGTAAGTCCCCGTCTTAAATATCCACACCTCAGGTGTTCTAGAAAAAGCCTTAGAACCTGTAGCTTGTGCAGTCTGCTAACTAAACCAAACTATTATTGGTGATACAGATTATCTGAGATTATCTGTACCGTCTATCTAATCTTATCGCACAAGCTCTTAGAACTATCTAGAAAAGAACTATCTAGAAGAGATACTGCTAGTAACTCTGTACTGTCGAGGGAAAATACGGCGATACAGTTGTACTGCCGTGATGACAATAAAAGAGTCACTGAATATCGCTAAGATACAGGTACTATTTAGAGGAAATAAATAATGTCAGATACTAGCATTTAGCTAAATGGCTAGGATATGACACTCTCCCCTCCTTAAGCACCAGCGTCCTCGCTGTGCAGTACTCAGGGTCTTGGTTTCTTGGGGGTTCTTGCAGGCCAGCGATTGCGAAATCTGACAAAGTCAGGGGTGCCAGAAAATTCTCGATAAACATCCGTTCGAAGGAATTCGGAAAAGATGTTTAAGTGGTTGACTCCTCGCATGGGTTCCCAAGTGTCCTCGCTAGGTACGTTGAACGGTGCTGCCCAGCGGACCTTAAACAAAAGTCCCGTGCCATTGGAGTTAAAAGCCACGTCGAGTATTTTATCGACTTCAAATCGCTTCGCATCGTGCACAATCGGAATTGGCTGTGCACTGTTGGCCTGTTCTGGTTCAGAATTCCATTTCTCCAGTAAACTGGCGTGTACAACATCGTGAATCCGTACTCCAGGGGGTAGCTTAAGCCGAAATGCAACCGGGGAAACTTCCTCCGTAATGAGAAACGGTCCAATGTAGCGGTCGCGTAGTTTAGAACATGGCTGTTGTACAAACCGTAGATTTGTCGCCTTGAGCTTAACCTTGTCGCCAACTGTAAAAGGTACTGGTAACCGGTGCCGATTTGCAGCGTCTTGCATGTGTGCCTGGGCTGCTTTGACGCAGTCGTGGGCAAATCTGTGCATCTCGACCAGAATCTTCACTTGCTCCGGTAAAGTACGGCTAGGCTCGTTATCGTCAAATGTAGCCGTTGTTGGAGATGTCGGCTCAAATCCTAGCGTCGCCTTAAATGGAGACATAGTCGTTGACGTAGAAACCGCTGCGTTGATCGCGAACTCCACGTTGGTAAGGTGTTGAACCCAGTCGTCGTGCAAGGGGTGCACATAGCATCGTATGACTTGCTCCCATGTCTGGTTTACTCGCTCAGTTTGGCCATCTGTCTGGGGGTGATAGCTCGTAGAGATATTAAGCTTGGTGCCAACAGCCCTAAAAAGGGTTTGCCAGAAGTCGCTCATAAACCGGGGATCTCGATCGGATATTAATTTCCGTGGTAAGCCAAAATGCCGAAAAACAGCGCGGTGCATAACTTTTGCTAATTGTTCCGCTGTAATCGTTTTCGTAATTGGCTCGACAATCGTCCGTTTCGTAAGCATACAGACGAATACCACCACAGCATCATACCCATCGCACTCAGGAAGGTCCGTAATCAGGTCAAGCGATACATGCTGAAAGGGCCTGGTCGGTACCTCATGCGATTGAAGGAGTCCATAAGACTTGTGTCGCGCTGCCTTGTTGCGTTGACAGGTAACACAGCTGCGTACATAGTGTTGTACTGTCCGCTTCATGTTAGGCCACCAAAACGTCCGGGTTACTGCTGCCAATAGTCGAATAATACCAGGGTGTCCCGCGGTCGGTGCGTCGTGTAGTTCGTACAATACTCTTGATCGCAATGTAGAGACGTTCGGAACATACAGTCTTGTCCCGTAGGCGTACAAGAGTCCATTAGATTGACGTACCAGCCAGGTAGGCAGAGATTTCCGGGTAAGCAGATATTTGTCCGAATCATAAGCACTTTTGATTTCTGCATGAAGTCCAGAGTCAGGATGTAACCGGGATTCCAGGGAAAAAATCTGTGCGTGTAACTCGCATTCTGCTTCGTCGTTGGTCCAATCGCGTAATAGTTGCAGCTTCTGTAATGAGTCCTTCAGGTCAGGTCGGCGAGACAGAGCGTCTGCCTGGTTGACTGCTCCCTTCTTGTATACGATGTCCATCTGTCGCTGGTAAGGTGCTAAAACTTGAAGCCATCGCACCTGTCGAGTAGACAAATCGCGCTGCCGAAAGAAGTGTCGCAACGTGTCGTGGTCCGTAATTACTGTAAATCCCGCCGCGCCATCTAAGTAGCAACGGAACTTCAGTAGAGCGTCTCGAACTGCCAGTAGCTCTTGTTCGTGGACAGGATAGTGTACCTCATGCTTGTTCATCTTTCGAGCATGGTACGCAACAGGTTGTAATCCAATACCTAGGTCTTGTAATAGCACAGCTCCTACTGCAAATCCAGAAGCATCTGTGTACAGTGTGTACCTTGCATTAGGAGAAGTGTCAGGAATTACCAGTACTGGTGCACGTACCATCGCGTTTTTAATTTGCTCGAATGCTGACTCGGCTTGAGGAGTCCAGCGAAATTCCGGTGTCTTCTTGGTCAGGTCCGTTAATGGGGTTGCTAGGGTTGCGAATTGGTTGATAAACCTCCGGTAATATCCAGCAAGTCCCAGAAATCCACGTACTTCAGTCACAGATTTCGGTCGGGGCCAATTTTGTACTGCCTCAACCTTGTCGGGGTCCATTCGGATCTGTCCAGCTTCCACCACATGCCCAAGAAAATTGACGCTCGATCGTCCGAAGTAACACTTAGAGAGTTTGATATGCAACTGGTGTCGCTGCACCTCTCGTAACACGAGTCGAATATGCTCGAGGTGTTCGTCGGCCGTCTTACTGTAGATCAACACGTCGTCCAAATATACCACGCAGAACTTGCCAAGATACGGGGCCAAAACTCGATTCATCATCGCTTGGAATCCAGCTGGGGCGTTACAAAGTCCAAAGGGTAGAACGCAGTACTCGAACAGTCCGTAATGAGTTCGGAATGCTGTCTTATGTATGTCGCGCTCTTTGACTCGAACTTGATGATAGCCTTTATACAGGTCCAGCGTGCTGAAATAGTGAGCCCCATATAGCGAGTCGAGTAACTCATCAATCCGGGGTAACGGTGTTCGGTCTTTCCTCGTGAGGTCGTTGAGTTTCCGGTAGTCTACGCACATACGCATGGTACCATCCTTCTTGCGTACAAATAAAATCGGGGCACCATACGGAGATTTAGACGGACGAATCCAGCCTTTTGCGAGTAAGTCTTGCAACTGTACTTGAACCTCCCGGAGTTCTGCTGGTGACATACGGTACGTTCGCTCCTTAGGTGGTTCATCGCACTCCAAATTAATTTCAAAGTCGCACTCGCGAGTTGGCGGTAGACCGTCAGGCTCCTTGATAATGTCCGTAAACTCATTCAGGGAATCTCGTAACGAAGTCGTCCACTCAGGTTGTTGATCAGTGTTGATGTCGTCGACCGCGTCCTGTACTTCTCGTAGTCCAATCACGAAGAGGTCTGCTGGTTGTTGTCTAAGCAGCTTTGCCATCGCATCCGCCTCCAAGTGATGTACTGTCACAGGTACGGTGTACTCGTCGCCAGACACCATAGCTTCGCCAGTTTTACGGTCGCGAATCGTTTTAGTAGACCAATCTATATCCGGGTTGACGGCTTGTAACCAAGGTTGACCGAGGATGATGTCGAATTTATCCAGTTCTGTCGTAATTGCGTCCAGACGTATGTCTAGGGTCCCTACTGTGAGTACTTCATTCCGTAGTCGCTGGCGAGTCGTAGTTGTACTACCATCTGCCAATTTTATCCGGTATTTCTCTCCAATAACCGTCGGAATGTGATGCTCCCGTACCCACTCAGCCTTGCAGAAATTTTCCGAAGCGCCAGAGTCAACCAAAATACGGCATCGATGTCCGCGTAAGGTGCCTCCCAACATTAACAGACTTGTTCCAGACTGGGTTGTGGATACATGTAGCGTCGCAGGAACACTGTCTTCTAGTCGGACGTTCTTGTTCATCCACCCGTCAATCGGTTTCCCAAAAGTCTCGTAACGAAGAGGGAACTGCTGTTCTCCACAGACTAGATAACCCGTACGCCGTGCCGAAATTAATTCCTTCCATGTAGCCCATACTGCCCGAGAAGTTGACGTAGCGTCCGGTATCGATCCGGGTCGAACGCGAGCGATATACACGTAGCGCTTATTCTGTCCGGAAGACTCCGTCCCTAAAAGGCGTAAATTTGTTTCGCTCACCTTTAATCCAGTTGTCTCCGTAAGAGCTCGCACTGCTGTGTATTCCGGGGTCGCGTCTTCAATCTCATGTTTGCCACCAGGAAACCAGACCATGCCAGTGTCCTCTTTCGCTAGTAACACTCGTCGGCCATCGGTAACAAGAGTCGTCGAGTGAGTCCAGTAGGTCTTCGGGGGATTCTGTAGGTTCTGAGGCAGAAATCGAACTCGATCGGTGTCGTCGACGTAGACTTGCGTCGTCCATCTTGTCGGTCCAACATCTTGCCTTCTTCCTTCTATTCCATCGTTCGTGGGGCAGGTAAACACATGTTCTTTCGCCGCCAGCTCGTCGACAAGTCGGAAATTTCGCAGCAGCTTGAACCATGGTTTTGCCCTCCATTTTGGAACCACTATAACCGCTCTCAGATGGGGATGAAGCAGTTTACTCCGCAAATAATGGCCCAAAAAATCTTCTAATTCATTAAATGGCGCATTTAGCCAAATTCTCCGGTACTTCTGTAAATCTCTCTCCTGAAATGGGCGCGCCGGACAGCAAAAATCCTCCGCCACTTGAGAATTAAGGCCGTCATTATCGCTAGCTCCATCTAAGTCGAAAGGTCCGTAGGTCTGAGAGTACTTCAGGAAATACTCCCTATTCATCATCCATTCGCTAAAGTCCTTGCTCCTAAAGACTGGCCTCAATGTCGTTTGAGGTAACGGGTCTCGTACTTCTTCTGTTCTGGTCTCTTCCTGAGTCGCTGTAGGAGACGAAACCTCATCCTGCAGCTTGCCGCGAGCTGCCGACTCAGGTCTCACTTTCCCGGCCGGGATTTCCTCGTTCTGTCATTCTTCTTGTTCTTTCTGTCTGGGCAGTCGATAGCGATGTGTCCCTTCTTGTGGCAAATGAAGCACTTGCCCTCCTTCTTAAATCTGTCGACCTCCTCTTGAGTGAGGCGTCTAATCTCGTACAGCTCCCGCGGCTTTTCTTCGGTCGCGCCATGCGAATCTTCCTCCAACTCACTGTCGATCTCCTCCGCTGCCTCTGAAAAGTCGCTGTCTTCTTCGATGGCGTTCAGTCGGCCTATCGAGCGTTGGGTCGTCTCAATCTTGGTCTCCGCTGCCTCCGCTCGCAGAGCTGCTTGAATCGCCTCGTGTAGGGTCTTAGGGTTTTTCAGGGCAACTTCCTTATGAATCGAGGGTCTCAAACCGCGCTGGAAACCATGTACGTTATCTTCTTCGTGACGGTGAGGAAGCTCCAATAATTGTTCTCGAAAATAGTTCGCGTACTTCAGGACCGTGGTTTTCTGTCTCGCTTTGTCCAAATTCAATCTCGCTTGTTCCGCCGGTGTTCTTCCGCAGAATTCCTGAATTAAGGATTTCTCCATCTCAGAAACTCCGGAAAATCCTCCACCGACTTCATCTCCAGTCAGCGCAACTTGGGAGTACCACCACTTCGATAGTGGTCCTTCCAGAAAGCCAGATACCCAGTACACTCCTCTTTGCTCTTCAGGGTTAACGCTGTGATACCGTAGATACCCTCGTGCATGTCGGAACCAGTTTCTCAGCTCGTCGATGTTAGTCGTAGCGATGCTCTTGATCTTGGCTGGTTTGACATCGTTCGGCATCATGCTTGGCATCTCTCGCGTCCTCTCCGATCTCAATTGTTCTCCTCGAAGAAAATTCTCCGTTTCTCGGCTTCTGTTCACTCGTCCTTCAAAATGCCTGAAACCGTTGTCGACGTGGTCACGCAGTTGAGATAGCTCAGTCGAAAAAGTGTCAACTCGGTTACTTAGTCGTTGTAGCATCTCGGTGACGTGTACCGACATAGGCTCCATCGTGGGACTCGATCCTTCTCGCACTGTCTGTCTTCTACCATCTGTCGACGTCGGCTGTGTCGGCCCAGAAGACGCCCCCTCTGGTCGACCATCAACTTCCTCTGGTAGTCTCTCTCCTGCTCGGTTAGACATCTTCGTCTCGTCTAGCTGTTCTGAGGCTCCGAAACCACGTGTGAGGTGCTACTTTGGTTAGGCTAAGATGGCAACCTTAGACTAATAGTAGAACCTAATCTCTGGATCTAATTATACAGCGTAGAGAGAATTAGTAAGATTGTCTTAGGAACAGGGTTTCTTACAATCTGGGTGTGGCGTGATTCTATACTAGCATCATAGCTTAGACGGGTAGTACTCCGTTGGCCTACCAATTAAAAAGATAAATGTAATCATGGCAACCATAAGCGCTCCAACGAGAAGCGGGCGATTTCTATGCGACATCATCACAAGTGTAGGCCGGGGACAACCCGCAAATGGCATGGGTGATCACGTGTGACTTGCTTTTTCGATTGGAGGTGGGATGCCGAGTGAATGACATTGTTGCGAGATTCCCTTAACGAGTTTACGGACAACATTAAGGAGATTGGCAATCTACCCCCTACACGCGAGTGTGACCTCGACATTAACTTCGAGTGTGACGAACCGCCAAAGGAGCGAACATACCGTATGTCATTGGTAGAGCTCCGAGAGGCTCAAGTGCAATTACAAGATTTACTCGCAACATGTTGGATTAATCCGACTAAATGTCCGTAAGGTGCCCTTACTCTACATTTACGCGAGAATGAGGATACCTTGCGTATGTGCTCATACTTCGGCATACCCAACAACCTTACAAGGAAAGTCCGTACCTTGTTACCCCGGATCGATGAATTATCCGACTCGCTAATAATGGGGCTATCTATTTAAATACGCTAGACATGTATTAGGGCTATCACCAACTTTGAGTCAAAAAGCGCGACATACATAAAACCACATTCCGGCCTCATTACGGAATGTTCAAGTCCAACGTTTTACCCTTTGGACTTTGCTACGCCCCAAATGGATTCCAAGCGGTGATGAATCGAGGCCTAGCCCCGTATCTAGGCAAACTCCGCGTGGTACATCTTGAGGACGTGTTGATCAAAAGTCTAACGGCCGATGAACACCTCGAGCATATTCGACTCGTGTTACGAGAGCCGGCGGAACACATACCAATGATTGTGTAGAACCACAACTTCTTTATCCCAAGAAACAAAGGACCCCGCCCACACCGTTGAAACCACCCAAGCGCGGCTACATAGCAAGTCGAATTTCACAATCAAGACTTGGCCGCCGACCACAACGGATATGTCGTGGATTAAAAGCGTTTTGGGCATCATGGTTAGACGATTGCAATCGAGGATGCATGTGATCGCGTGTAAGTGGTGTGATTCGGATTTCCAAGAGGGGGGAAATTGCCATTGTCGGACATGCGAATATTGCATACGTCATTCGGGCGGAGATTGCGAGCTTGCTTTGCAATGAAAGGTGGAATCATAACTTAGACGGGTAGTACTCCGTTGGCCTACCAATTAAAAAGATAAATGTAATCATGGCAACCATAAGCGCTCCAACGAGAAGCGGGCGATTTCTATGCGACATCATCACAAGTGTAGGCCGGGGACAACCCGCAAATGGCATGGGTGATCACGTGTGACTTGCTTTTTCGATTGGAGGTGGGATGCCGAGTGAATGACATTGTTGCGAGATTCCCTTAACGAGTTTACGGACAACATTAAGGAGATTGGCAATCTACCCCCTACACGCGAGTGTGACCTCGACATTAACTTCGAGTGTGACGAACCACCAAAGGAGCGAACATACCGTATGTCCTTGGTAGAGCTCCGAGAGGCTCAAGTGCAATTACAAGATTTACTCGCAACATGTTGGATTAATCCGACTAAATGTCCGTAAGGTGCCCTTACTCTACATTTACGCGAGAATGAGGATACCTTGCGTATGTGCTCATACTTCGGCATACCCAACAACCTTACAAGGAAAGTCCGTACCTTGTTACCCCGGATCGATGAATTATCCGACTCGCTAATAATGGGGCTATCTATTTAAATACGCTAGACATGTATTAGGGCTATCACCAACTTTGAGTCAAAAAGCGCGACATACATAAAACCACATTCCGGCCTCATTACGGAATGTTCAAGTCCAACGTTTTACCCTTTGGACTTTGCTACGCCCCAAATGGATTCCAAGCGATGATGAATCGAGGCCTAGCCCCGTATCTAGGCAAACTCCGCGTGGTACATCTTGAGGACGTGTTGATCAAAAGTCTAACGACCGATGAACACCTCGAGCATATTCGACTCGTGTTACGAGAGCCGGCGGAACACATACCAATGATTGTGTAGAACCACAACTACTTTATCCCAAGAAACAAAGGACCCCGCCCACACCGTTGAAACCACCCGAGCGCGGCTACATAGCAAGTCGAATTTCACAATCAAGACTTGGCCGCCGACCACAACGGATATGTCGTGGATTAAAAGCGTTTTGGGCATCATGGTTAGACGATTGCAATCGAGGATGCATGTGATCGCGTGTAAGTGGTGTGATTCGGATTTCCAAGAGGGGGGAAATTGCCATTGTCGGACATGCGAATATTGCATACGTCATTCGGGCGGAGATTGCGAGCTTGCTTTGCAATGAAAGGTGGAATCATAACTTAGACGGGTAGTACTCCGTTGGCCTACCAATTAAAAAGATAAATGTAATCATGGCAACCATAAGCGCTCCAACGAGAAGCGGGCGATTTCTATGCGACATCATCACAAGTGTAGGCCGGGGACAACCCGCAAATGGCATGGGTGATCACGTGTGACTTGCTTTTTCGATTGGAGGTGGGATGCCGAGTGAATGACATTGTTGCGAGATTCCCTTAACGAGTTTACGGACAACATTAAGGAGATTGGCAATCTACCCCCTACACGCGAGTGTGACCTCGACATTAACTTCGAGTGTGACGAACCACCAAAGGAGCGAACATACCGTATGTCCTTGGTAGAGCTCCGAGAGGCTCAAGTGCAATTACAAGATTTACTCGCAACATGTTGGATTAATCCGACTAAATGTCCGTAAGGTGCCCTTACTCTACATTTACGCGAGAATGAGGATACCTTGCGTATGTGCTCATACTTCGGCATACCCAACAACCTTACAAGGAAAGTCCGTACCTTGTTACCCCGGATCGATGAATTATCCGACTCGCTAATAATGGGGCTATCTATTTAAATACGCTAGACATGTATTAGGGCTATCACCAACTTTGAGTCAAAAAGCGCGACATACATAAAACCACATTCCGGCCTCATTACGGAATGTTCAAGTCCAACGTTTTACCCTTTGGACTTTGCTACGCCCCAAATGGATTCCAAGCGATGATGAATCGAGGCCTAGCCCCGTATCTAGGCAAACTCCGCGTGGTACATCTTGAGGACGTGTTGATCAAAAGTCTAACGACCGATGAACACCTCGAGCATATTCGACTCGTGTTACGAGAGCCGGCGGAACACATACCAATGATTGTGTAGAACCACAACTACTTTATCCCAAGAAACAAAGGACCCCGCCCACACCGTTGAAACCACCCGAAGCGCGGCTACATAGCAAGTCGAATTTCACAATCAAGACTTGGCCGCCGACCACAACGGATATGTCGTGGATTAAAAGCGTTTTGGGCATCATGGTTAGACGATTGCAATCGAGGATGCATGTGATCGCGTGTAAGTGGTGTGTGTAGGCCGGGGACAACCCGCAAATGGCATGGGTGATCACGTGTGACTTGCTTTTTCGATTGGAGGTGGGATGCCGAGTGAATGACATTGTTGCGAGATTCCCTTAACGAGTTTACGGACAACATTAAGGAGATTGGCAATCTACCCCCTACACGCGAGTGTGACCTCGACATTAACTTCGAGTGTGACGAACCACCAAAGGAGCGAACATACCGTATGTCCTTGGTAGAGCTCCGAGAGGCTCAAGTGCAATTACAAGATTTACTCGCAACATGTTGGATTAATCCGACTAAATGTCCGTAAGGTGCCCTTACTCTACATTTACGCGAGAATGAGGATACCTTGCGTATGTGCTCATACTTCGGCATACCCAACAACCTTACAAGGAAAGTCCGTACCTTGTTACCCCGGATCGATGAATTATCCGACTCGCTAATAATGGGGCTATCTATTTAAATACGCTAGACATGTATTAGGGCTATCACCAACTTTGAGTCAAAAAGCGCGACATACATAAAACCACATTCCGGCCTCATTACGGAATGTTCAAGTCCAACGTTTTACCCTTTGGACTTTGCTACGCCCCAAATGGATTCCAAGCGGTGATGAATCGAGGCCTAGCCCCGTATCTAGGCAAACTCCGCGTGGTACATCTTGAGGACGTGTTGATCAAAGTCTAACGACCGATGAACACCTCGAGCATATTCGACTCGTGTTACGAGAGCCGGCGGAACACATACCAATGATTGTGTAGAACCACAACTTCTTTATCCCAAGAAACAAAGGACCCCGCCCACACCGTTGAAACCACCGAAGCGCGGCTACATAGCAAGTCGAATTTCACAATCAAGACTTGGCCGCCGACCACAACGGATATGTCGTGGATTAAAAGCGTTTTGGGCATCATGGTTAGACGATTGCAATCGAGGATGCATGTGATCGCGTGTAAGTGGTGTGATTCGGATTTCCAAGAGGGGGGAAATTGCCATTGTCGGACATGCGAATATTGCATACGTCATTCGGGCGGAGATTGCGAGCTTGCTTTGCAATGAAAGGTGGAATCATAACTTAGACGGGTAGTACTCCGTTGGCCTACCAATTAAAAAGATAAATGTAATCATGACAACCATAAGCGCTCCAACGAGAAGCGGGCGATTTCTATGCGACATCATCACAAGTGTAGGCCGGGGACAACCCGCCGATGGCATGGGTGATCACGTGTGACTTGCTTTTTCGATTGGAGGTGGGATGCCGAGTGAATGACATTGTTGCGAGATTCCCTTAACGAGTTTACGGACAACATTAAGGAGATTGGCAATCTACCCCCTACACGCGAGTGTGACCTCGACATTAACTTCGAGTGTGACGAACCGGCAAAGGAGCGAACATACCGTATGTCCTTGGTAGAGCTCCGAGGGGCTCAAGTGCAATTACAAGATTTACTCGCAACATGTTGGATTAATCCGACTAAATGTCCGTAAGGTGCCCTTACTCTACATTTACGCGAGAATGAGGATACCTTGCGTATGTGCTCATACTTTGGCATACCCAACAACCTTACAAGGAAAGTCCGTACCTTGTTACCCCGGATCGATGAATTATCCGACTCGCTAATAATGGGGCTATCTATTTAAATACGCTACGGGCTGGCTTCTCGGGACGCCAACGCCGCTCGGGGCATGCCCGCCTAGGCGTGTCGTCCATTGTCCCGGTAGCTCTAGCGCGCCGGCACCACTTCTCGACAACCCTCACGGTTGCTTTACACTCATGCGCGGCCGAAAGAGCGTTGCTAAGTCGTTCGGCGTCGTGGACGAGGCGCCAATGACTAGCGAGGACACAAGGAAATGTGGCATGCTACGAAACGGCGGCAACCGACGTGAGAAATAAGGTCGACAAGAGGAAAAGACAACGCGCTCGCGCGCATGGCGGTCTCGGCTATACAGGGAACAAAGCTATGACGAGTTCCCACTAAGTTTCGCCAAGTTTTGCGGTCTCCCTCCGTTGCACGGGAATAATGAAAGCGTCCAACACTCCTCAAAAGTACGGAAAAGATTTCGCGCTTCGCAAGTAGAAAATGTAGCCATGCGTCGATTTTATTGACAAATCTCATCAAATCCTAGGCAATGCCTTTGCGCGCAAAATGGAACGCGCCGACAACTACGAGGGGCAAATTCGAGCACGACAAGGCTTGTGAACTTGGGGTTATCGCGCCCGCACCCGTGCGGCACGCTCTTTCAAACAATCTCCGTGCTTGTTAGACGAAAAGAGTAACCGGCGCTCAACGCCGCGATATGGATGATGGTGCGACGGTCGCGCAAATGCAATGCATAGGCGACGGAGAGCGGAGATGTTGGACAAGACGCCGTGGGGGCAACCCACGAAATCGCGTAAGTAGAATCATCACCGACATGCGCACAACCCAAGGGCAAGCCGCTTTAGGCCACAACAGGGAAATGATAATCTTTTACTCATATATGGTCAAATCGCTTTGTAACATGTACCGTTGGACGCGTCGTTCCAATGCGCGTCGAGCGTGCCTTCTCCGGAGCTTAAACACCCACAAATGGTTTTGTTACGAATGATTTGAATGCACAAATTATTGCGACGAAGTTGAGCCGCAATGTCAAGCAACAATTGGGTGGTACTCGGGTATCGTCGTGCTTGACGTGGTGAAAGGGGAGCGCGTTCTTGACTAGCTTATGATTAACATAATGCATGTCCGAACTTTTGTGGAGGAGTGTTGGATCAAACTCGAATTAATAGAATTGTGTTGATTTGCACATGCCAACCTATCCGAAACCCTATCTTTACCCTGTTATTCCTCCATCGTTTGCTTTGCACTCCCTTAGCCGTTTGATGACGGAGTTGAACACCGCGCAATGGGCGTGGTGAGGAATTGTTTCCCCCTCGTGTTGTATAGCCGCCTCAACATTGCGTGTGACAAGTCCGAATTGTTTTGTAATCTACTATGCACAATACCCCACATGTTTTCAATCCAACGAAGGCCATTGCATCACTTGAAAGCCGCATTGAGACGGAAGCCAATTCCTAACATTCTTGCAAGCATGAGCTTTAGCGATATCATGCTAAGCATCCATCGATGTCGCGCTTCGGCCGAGGGCTTTTTGCCATCAAAGCCTCACACGCGGGTATCACGTGCTCATGCAACAAGGTGAGATACACCTCGCCCTTTACGCCCTTGCTCTTTGCCTTAACGCCGTTGCTCTCCAATGCCACAAACAAATGTGTCTAGTCATACTTGCTAACACCACCATGCGCGCGCACTTTGAAACAGTTTTGCTATGATACCTTGGTTGGCGGTTCATTCTCGAAAAGCACCCACTCCTTGTTCCCGGACCCCTTATTGGATAGCCAAAAGTGCTTGTTGTTTGTCACAACCACGTTGTACCATGACTCATGTGCCCATTGTTTGGCAAAGGATAGCCGTGCGCGCATGTGCTTTTCAATCATTGAAACGCGCTTCCTCGGCCTCATCGGGTGCGCTAAGTGCTTATTCATGTACCGGCGGACCGTCACAACACTCATTGTCACTCCTAGCCTATGTTGCAACATCTTTGCAAGATGGGGCACCGATCGCCGCGCTTTACACCCTTCTCGAGAAAGAGGCTGGCTTCTCGGGACGCCAACGCCGCTCGGGGCATGCCCGCCTAGGCGTGTCGTCCATTGTCCCGGTAGCTCTAGCGCGCCGGCACCACTTCTCGACAACCCTCACGGTTGCTTTACACTCATGCGCGGCCGGAAGAGCGTTGCTAAGTCGTTCGGCGTCGTGGACGAGGCGCCAATGACTAGCGAGGACACAAGGAAATGTGGCATGCTACGAAACGGCGGCAACCGACGTGAGAAATAAGGTCGACAAGAGGAAAAGACAACGCGCTCGCGCGCATGGCGGTCTCGGCTATACAGGGAACAAAGCTATGACGAGTTCCCACTAAGTTTCGCCAAGTTTTGCGGTCTCCCTCCGTTGCACGGGAATAATGAAAGCGTCCAACACTCCTCAAAAGTACGGAAAAGATTTCGCGCTTCGCAAGTAGAA
Organism: Tetraselmis chui; assembly: GCA_026401115.1. Taxonomy (NCBI): domain Eukaryota; kingdom Viridiplantae; phylum Chlorophyta; class Chlorodendrophyceae; order Chlorodendrales; family Chlorodendraceae; genus Tetraselmis; species Tetraselmis chui. The sequence continues at coordinate 6,683 of JAPMLY010002866.1, read as the reverse complement.
AATGTAGCCATGCGTCGATTTTATTGACAAATCTCATCAAATCCTAGGCAATGCCTTTGCGCGCAAAATGGAACGCGCCGACAACTACGAGGGGCAAATTCGAGCACGACAAGGCTTGTGAACTTGGGGTTATCGCGCCCGCACCCGTGCGGCACGCTCTTTCAAACAATCTCCGTGCTTGTTAGACGAAAAGAGTAACCGGCGCTCAACGCCGCGATATGGATGATGGTGCGACGGTCGCGCAAATGCAATGCATAGGCGACGGAGAGCGGAGATGTTGGACAAGACGCCGTGGGGGCAACCCACGAAATCGCGTAAGTAGAATCATCACCGACATGCGCACAACCCAAGGGCAAGCCGCTTTAGGCCACAACAGGGAAATGATAATCTTTTACTCATATATGGTCAAATCGCTTTGTAACATGTACCGTTGGACGCGTCGTTCCAATGCGCGTCGAGCGTGCCTTCTCCGGAGCTTAAACACCCACAAATGGTTTTGTTACGAATGATTTGAATGCACAAATTATTGCGACGAAGTTGAGCCGCAATGTCAAGCAACAATTGGGTGGTACTCGGGTATCGTCGTGCTTGACGTGGTGAAAGGGGAGCGCGTTCTTGACTAGCTTATGATTAACATAATGCATGTCCGAACTTTTGTGGAGGAGTGTTGGATCAAACTCGAATTAATAGAATTGTGTTGATTTGCACATGCCAACCTATCCGAAACCCTATCTTTACCCTGTTATTCCTCCATCGTTTGCTTTGCACTCCCTTAGCCGTTTGATGACGGAGTTGAACACCGCGCAATGGGCGTGGTGAGGAATTGTTTCCCCCTCGTGTTGTATAGCCGCCTCAACATTGCGTGTGACAAGTCCGAATTGTTTTGTAATCTACTATGCACAATACCCCACATGTTTTCAATCCAACGAAGGCCATTGCATCACTTGAAAGCCGCATTGAGACGGAAGCCAATTCCTAACATTCTTGCAAGCATGAGCTTTAGCGATATCATGCTAAGCATCCATCGATGTCGCGCTTCGGCCGAGGGCTTTTTGCCATCAAAGCCTCACACGCGGGTATCACGTGCTCATGCAACAAGGTGAGATACACCTCGCCCTTTACGCCCTTGCTCTTTGCCTTAACGCCGTTGCTCTCCAATGCCACAAACAAATGTGTCTAGTCATACTTGCTAACACCACCATGCGCGCGCACTTTGAAACAGTTTTGCTATGATACCTTGGTTGGCGGTTCATTCTCGAAAAGCACCCACTCCTTGTTCCCGGACCCCTTATTGGATAGCCAAAAGTGCTTGTTGTTTGTCACAACCACGTTGTACCATGACTCATGTGCCCATTGTTTGGCAAAGGATAGCCGTGCGCGCATGTGCTTTTCAATCATTGAAACGCGCTTCCTCGGCCTCATCGGGTGCGCTAAGTGCTTATTCATGTACCGGCGGACCGTCACAACACTCATTGTCACTCCTAGCCTATGTTGCAACATCTTTGCAAGATGGGGGCACCGATCGCCGCGCTTTACACCCTTCTCGAGAAAGAGGCTGGCTTCTCGGGACGCCAACGCCGCTCGGGGCATGCCCGCCTAGGCGTGTCGTCCATTGTCCCGGTAGCTCTAGCGCGCCGGCACCACTTCTCGACAACCCTCACGGTTGCTTTACACTCATGCGCGGCCGGAAGAGCGTTGCTAAGTCGTTCGGCGTCGTGGACGAGGCGCCAATGACTAGCGAGGACACAAGGAAATGTGGCATGCTACGAAACGGCGGCAACCGACGTGAGAAATAAGGTCGACAAGAGGAAAAGACAACGCGCTCGCGCGCATGGCGGTCTCGGCTATACAGGGAACAAAGCTATGACGAGTTCCCACTAAGTTTCGCCAAGTTTTGCGGTCTCCCTCCGTTGCACGGGAATAATGAAAGCGTCCAACACTCCTCAAAAGTACGGAAAAGATTTCGCGCTTCGCAAGTAGAAAATGTAGCCATGCGTCGATTTTATTGACAAATCTCATCAAATCCTAGGCAATGCCTTTGCGCGCAAAATGGAACGCGCCGACAACTACGAGGGGCAAATTCGAGCACGACAAGGCTTGTGAACTTGGGGTTATCGCGCCCGCACCCGTGCGGCACGCTCTTTCAAACAATCTCCGTGCTTGTTAGACGAAAAGAGTAACCGGCGCTCAACGCCGCGATATGGATGATGGTGCGACGGTCGCGCAAATGCAATGCATAGGCGACGGAGAGCGGAGATGTTGGACAAGACGCCGTGGGGGCAACCCACGAAATCGCGTAAGTAGAATCATCACCGACATGCGCACAACCCAAGGGCAAGCCGCTTTAGGCCACAACAGGGAAATGATAATCTTTTACTCATATATGGTCAAATCGCTTTGTAACATGTACCGTTGGACGCGTCGTTCCAATGCGCGTCGAGCGTGCCTTCTCCGGAGCTTAAACACCCACAAATGGTTTTGTTACGAATGATTTGAATGCACAAATTATTGCGACGAAGTTGAGCCGCAATGTCAAGCAACAATTGGGTGGTACTCGGGTATCGTCGTGCTTGACGTGGTGAAAGGGGAGCGCGTTCTTGACTAGCTTATGATTAACATAATGCATGTCCGAACTTTTGTGGAGGAGTGTTGGATCAAACTCGAATTAATAGAATTGTGTTGATTTGCACATGCCAACCTATCCGAAACCCTATCTTTACCCTGTTATTCCTCCATCGTTACATGAATAAGCACTTAGCGCACCCGATGAGGCCGAGGAAGCGCGTTTCAATGATTGAAAAGCACATGCGCGCACGGCTATCCTTTGCCAAACAATGGGCACATGAGTCATGGTACAACGTGGTTGTGACAAACAACAAGCACTTTTGGCTATCCAATAAGGGGTCCGGGAACAAGGAGTGGGTGCTTTTCGAGAATGAACCGCCAACCAAGGTATCATAGCAAAACTGTTTCAAAGTGCGCGCGCATGGTGGTGTTAGCAAGTATGACTAGACACATTTGTTTGTGGCATTGGAGAGCAACGGCGTTAAGGCAAAGAGCAAGGGCGTAAAGGGCGAGGTGTATCTCACCTTGTTGCATGAGCACATGATACCCGCGTGTGAGGCTTTGATGGCAAAAAAGCCCTCGGCCGAAGCGCGACATCGATGGATGCTTAGCATGATATCGCTAAAGCTCATGCTTGCAAGAATGTTAGGAATTGGCTTCCGTCTCAATGCGGCTTTCAAGTGATGCAATGGCCTTCGTTGGATTGAAAACATGTGGGGTATTGTGCATAGTAGATTACAAAACAATTCGGACTTGTCACACGCAATGTTGAGGCGGCTATACAACACGAGGGGGAAACAATTCCTCACCACGCCCATTGCGCGGTGTTCAACTCCGTCATCAAACGGCTAAGGGAGTGCAAAGCAAACGATGGAGGAATAACAGGGTAAAGATAGGGTTTCGGATAGGTTGGCATGTGCAAATCAACACAATTCTATTAATTCGAGTTTGATCCAACACTCCTCCACAAAAGTTCGGACATGCATTATGTTAATCATAAGCTAGTCAAGAACGCGCTCCCCTTTCACCACGTCAAGCACGACGATACCCGAGTACCACCCAATTGTTGCTTGACATTGCGGCTCAACTTCGTCGCAATAATTTGTGCATTCAAATCATTCGTAACAAAACCATTTGTGGGTGTTTAAGCTCCGGAGAAGGCACGCTCGACGCGCATTGGAACGACGCGTCCAACGGTACATGTTACAAAGCGATTTGACCATATATGAGTAAAAGATTATCATTTCCCTGTTGTGGCCTAAAGCGGCTTGCCCTTGGGTTGTGCGCATGTCGGTGATGATTCTACTTACGCGATTTCGTGGGTTGCCCCCACGGCGTCTTGTCCAACATCTCCGCTCTCCGTCGCCTATGCATTGCATTTGCGCGACCGTCGCACCATCATCCATATCGCGGCGTTGAGCGCCGGTTACTCTTTTCGTCTAACAAGCACGGAGATTGTTTGAAAGAGCGTGCCGCACGGGTGCGGGCGCGATAACCCCAAGTTCACAAGCCTTGTCGTGCTCGAATTTGCCCCTCGTAGTTGTCGGCGCGTTCCATTTTGCGCGCAAAGGCATTGCCTAGGATTTGATGAGATTTGTAAATAAAATCGACGCATGGCTACATTTTCTACTTGCGAAGCGCGAAATCTTTTCCGTACTTTTGAGGAGTGTTGGACGCTTTCATTATTCCCGTGCAACGGAGGGAGACCGCAAAACTTGGCGAAACTTAGTGGGAACTCGTCATAGCTTTGTTCCCTGTATAGCCGAGACCGCCATGCGCGCGAGCGCGTTGTCTTTTCCTCTTGTCGACCTTATTTCTCACGTCGGTTGCCGCCGTTTCGTAGCATGCCACATTTCCTTGTGTCCTCGCTAGTCATTGGCGCCTCGTCCACGACGCCGAACGACTTAGCAACGCTCTTCCGGCCGCGCATGAGTGTAAAGCAACCGTGAGGGTTGTCGAGAAGTGGTGCCGGCGCGCTAGAGCTACCGGGACAATGGACGACACGCCTAGGCGGGCATGCCCCGAGCGGCGTTGGCGTCCCGAGAAGCCAGCCTCTTTCTCGAGAAGGGTGTAAAGCGCGGCGATCGGTGCCCCCAACTTGCAAAGATGTTGCAACATAGGCTAGGAGTGACAATGAGTGTTGTGACGGTCCGCCGGTACATGAATAAGCACTTAGCGCACCCGATGAGGCCGAGGAAGCGCGTTTCAATGATTGAAAAGCACATGCGCGCACGGCTATCCTTTGCCAAACAATGGGCACATGAGTCATGGTACAACGTGGTTGTGACAAACAACAAGCACTTTTGGCTATCCAATAAGGGGTCCGGGAACAAGGAGTGGGTGCTTTTCGAGAATGAACCGCCAACCAAGGTATCATAGCAAAACTGTTTCAAAGTGCGCGCGCATGGTGGTGTTAGCAAGTATGACTAGACACATTTGTTTGTGGCATTGGAGAGCAACGGCGTTAAGGCAAAGAGCAAGGGCGTAAAGGGCGAGGTGTATCTCACCTTGTTGCATGAGCACGTGATACCCGCGTGTGAGGCTTTGATGGCAAAAAGCCCTCGGCCGAAGCGCGACATCGATGGATGCTTAGCATGATATCGCTAAAGCTCATGCTTGCAAGAATGTTAGGAATTGGCTTCCGTCTCAATGCGGCTTTCAAGTGATGCAATGGCCTTCGTTGGATTGAAAACATGTGGGGTATTGTGCATAGTAGATTACAAAACAATTCGGACTTGTCACACGCAATGTTGAGGCGGCTATACAACACGAGGGGGAAACAATTCCTCACCACGCCCATTGCGCGGTGTTCAACTCCGTCATCAAACGGCTAAGGGAGTGCAAAGCAAACGATGGAGGAATAACAGGGTAAAGATAGGGTTTCGGATAGGTTGGCATGTGCAAATCAACACAATTCTATTAATTCGAGTTTGATCCAACACTCCTCCACAAAAGTTCGGACATGCATTATGTTAATCATAAGCTAGTCAAGAACGCGCTCCCCTTTCACCACGTCAAGCACGACGATACCCGAGTACCACCCAATTGTTGCTTGACATTGCGGCTCAACTTCGTCGCAATAATTTGTGCATTCAAATCATTCGTAACAAAACCATTTGTGGGTGTTTAAGCTCCGGAGAAGGCACGCTCGACGCGCATTGGAACGACGCGTCCAACGGTACATGTTACAAAGCGATTTGACCATATATGAGTAAAAGATTATCATTTCCCTGTTGTGGCCTAAAGCGGCTTGCCCTTGGGTTGTGCGCATGTCGGTGATGATTCTACTTACGCGATTTCGTGGGTTGCCCCCACGGCGTCTTGTCCAACATCTCCGCTCTCCGTCGCCTATGCATTGCATTTGCGCGACCGTCGCACCATCATCCATATCGCGGCGTTGAGCGCCGGTTACTCTTTTCGTCTAACAAGCACGGAGATTGTTTGAAAGAGCGTGCCGCACGGGTGCGGGCGCGATAACCCCAAGTTCACAAGCCTTGTCGTGCTCGAATTTGCCCCTCGTAGTTGTCGGCGCGTTCCATTTTGCGCGCAAAGGCATTGCCTAGGATTTGATGAGATTTGTCAATAAAATCGACGCATGGCTACATTTTCTACTTGCGAAGCGCGAAATCTTTTCCGTACTTTTGAGGAGTGTTGGACGCTTTCATTATTCCCGTGCAACGGAGGGAGACCGCAAAACTTGGCGAAACTTAGTGGGAACTCGTCATAGCTTTGTTCCCTGTATAGCCGAGACCGCCATGCGCGCGAGCGCGTTGTCTTTTCCTCTTGTCGACCTTATTTCTCACGTCGGTTGCCGCCGTTTCGTAGCATGCCACATTTCCTTGTGTCCTCGCTAGTCATTGGCGCCTCGTCCACGACGCCGAACGACTTAGCAACGCTCTTCCGGCCGCGCATGAGTGTAAAGCAACCGTGAGGGTTGTCGAGAAGTGGTGCCGGCGCGCTAGAGCTACCGGGACAATGGACGACACGCCTAGGCGGGCATGCCCCGAGCGGCGTTGGCGTCCCGAGAAGCCAGCCTCTTTCTCGAGAAGGGTGTAAAGCGCGGCGATCGGTGCCCCCAACTTGCAAAGATGTTGCAACATAGGCTAGGAGTGACAATG
>JAPMLY010002865.1:0-37604 GCA_026401115.1 Tetraselmis chui | reverse complement strand
TACGGCCTTAAGCAGTCCCCCCGCGAGTTCAACATGCTACTTCGTGCTTGGCTCGTCGACCATGGATGGCAACAATGCGTCTCCGACCCGTGCATCTACATCTTTCGCACCGGCCACGTCTTCGCCATGATCGCCATGTACGTCGATGACACTCCCGCGGCATGCAATGATGCCACTTGGCTCGCATCGTTCAAAGCCCAACTCGGAGCACGGAATAGCTTACAACCCACCCCCAACTCCAACCACCGGAACCACGACCCCCCGCCCAACACACACCCCTCACACCTTCCCCTACCTGCCTCATCCCCTGCGACCTCAGACTTCGAGCTCGAAGACCTCCCTGAAGAAGACCTCAACACCGCGGAAGCCAATGAGGAACACCTCCCCTCACCTGGACCTCCCATCCCTCCATCTGATGTCCACTCGGCCGCTAGGGCCAGCCCCCATCCCTAACTCCACTACAGACGGGCCAGCAGGCCCGGAGGTTCGACCCCCCAAGATATCCGTACACACGGTGTAACCAACCCACTCAGGGCCTCACTTCCGTCACACTTCGCACCCGATACCTGCACTATCAAACTACATAACTACCTGTTTGACCTTAACCTTGAACACGGCCTCCCCACCCCCATCGGCCACCTCGACTCCTCGGCCGTGCTCTCCTTCCAATGGGGACACTACCAGGACCTCTCTAACCTCTACTGCATTGCCACCTCCCTTGCTAAACTCCACTCCACCTCCTCCAACACCTACACTGTTATCACAAACACCGAGGTTGACACCTTCCATAACCATCACATATACCCCAGCCAGTGGTCCAACCTCTCAAACAGAGGCGTACCCCCGCGCCCGGGCACACCCCACAACTCCCTCCTCGTCCTCACCTGGCAGCACTCCCACTTCGGCCTCCTCCATGTGACACACGACTCCGCCACTTGGGTGGACTCCCTCCACCACCCTCCCCCCCCGTCCCTTCTTGCCCGCTCCCTCTCACTTATCGCCTCATGGAACTCGACTACCCCCCCCCAACTCCTCACTCCTCGCCTTCTCAACCCCCCTCGACAGAACGACTCACCTCGGGCGTGGTCCTGTGGAACCCACGTCCTCCTTCACACATACTTTATACTCACGGCACCCGCTGACCATGCTTACGACCCCCCTCATTTTGACCCCAAACACACAGTCTATTCCCTTCACTCTCTTCTGTGGCACCACGTCTTCCGCTCCACTCCCCTCCCTGTCGGTCGCTCCCACCTCCTTAACACCCTCCACCCTCAACAGCCCTCCCTCTCCCCCGAGCCCTCACACACCCCCAAACCCTCCCCATCAATTTCTCCGCTACCCCATTCCACCCCCCCCTCCACCCCCCGCCTACCCACCCTCCCCCACATCACACTCCAAAACCCATCCCAACCCCTCACCTCCCACACCCCCCCACCACGCCGCACAACTCCCCCTCCCGCGAACCCCCCTTACCCCCCCAACCCTCAACCCCCACCACTTCTCCCACATCATATACCACAACCTCTACACCTCATTAACCTCAACACCAGGGGGCTACACACATCCATCATGGACGTGGAACACCTCGCCACCACCCACAGCCCTGATGTCCTCATCCTCACGGAAACTAAACACGACACCCACAAATCCAGATGGCGTGTCGCCCTCCCACAATACCTACTCAAAAGCTCCAGACCCTGCTACTCATCTGTGCCCCTACCCAACGCAGGCGTTCTCTTCGCGGTCCGAAGGGAATCGTTCCAATCTGCCACTGTCCTCACCCCACCCCCCCACCTCCTCCCACATATCGCAGGCCTGAAACTCGTTCCTCACTCAGGCAACCCTTACCTCCTCCTCGGAGCCTACATGCCACAGCTCCACAGCCCCATACCAACACGCTTATACGCGGAGGTCGCGGCGTGGGGCCTCCGCCTGATGGACGACTACCCAACCCACCGCATCCTCTGGGGCGGCGACTTCCAAACGACCACCACACAAGGTACAGGCAACCCCGCCCTCACCTCCTTACTCGAATCACACCTCCGACCCCTCCACCCCCCACTCCCCACCTTTCCCAGTAGCGGAGGTTGCCTCGACCATTGGCTCACCCCTCCCCCCTCCCCTCACAGTCTCAACCCGCCTGCGTGCTCGACTTTCACCTCTCCCTCACACTTCTCCGACCACTCAGCGCTACACCTAGTTATACCTGCCCCCTCCTCCCTCATCGCTCGACCACCCTCGGCCCACAACCCTCCCCGCCCTCACCACACCACCCGCAAACTCACCTTCAAACTCCCACTCCAACCGCACCACATCACAACATACCAACGTAGCACACCCTCCCTTATCAACCACACGGCCTCCCTCCACGCAGAGATTCTCAATACAACCCCTTCCATGTCCTCTCCAGATACCCTCGACACCCTAGCCTCGAAATTTACTGCACTACTCTCCCAACATATGGACCACGCGGCCACCATATGGCCCCTCCTACCCCCGAAGAAACCCCGCCCCACTACCTCGACCATTAACCCCACCTGGCTCTCTAAAAAAACACACAGACTCATTCGTAAACTCCGCAAATGTAGCATCAACGGCGGCCCCCTACCCCTAGCCCAAACCCTCCTTCAAACCTCCGACTATCTCTCCCCTACCGATATCCACCACCAATGCCAGGCACGCATACGCCAACTACTCCGAACAACCACTACAGATATACTCCAAAAAGTTAAAACCCGCACCAACACTGCCTACGACGCCTCCCCTAAATCCTCCCACCGCCGCTTAAAAATTAAAAGCGGACTCCTCCCCGCGACCACAGCAACTACAACTCTCCACCGCATTACCAAGCCCGATAAAACCACAGCATCCTCCCCCTCAGCCGTCATTCAGGCGGTCCACTCCCACTTCACCACCGAACTCACGCGAGCCACCCCGCCCGACCTCCCAATACCCCCTTGGGAACACCCTGACAACCCTGACAACTTCAACATCGAACCCCGAGGGGACCCCACACTCACACTAGCCGACATGATTACCCGCGATACATTCGATAAAACCCTCAACTCGCTAGGCACAGGCAAAGCCCCCGGCCCCGACGGTATCCCCAACGAAATTATCAAGTTCCTACCCCCGGAGACCCGCTCCACCCTCTTCTCCCTCCTATCCCTCCTTGCCCATAACTCCTACACACCCCCTGAATGGTGCCATAGCACAACATGCCTACTACATAAAAAAGGGGACCCCACCCTCCTTGACAACTACCGCCCCATCGCCCTCATGAATAACCTTCTTAAGCTATGGACAGCACTAATCAAAGACGCAGGCTCGAAATATGCCGAAACTCACGGCATCCTCAGCGACCAACAGGACGGCTTTCGACAACACCGAAACATCCACGACGCCCTCTCCTCCATCATCATGGCCATGGAGGACGCAAAACTCCACAGCAAAGACATCTACGTCATGTACGCAGACTTCAAGGGCGCCTTCAACGCAGCAGACCACCGCATCATGTTCAAACACATGAGACAACTCGGTATGCCCTCCACTTTTGTTGATACATGCGAACACCTCTACGGAGTCTCATCCACAGACTACATTACACCGTATGGTCCCACCCCCTCCATAGACATTAATCGCGGAACCCTCCAGGGAGACACCCTCTCCCCCTTTCTCTTCACCCTCTTCCTTGAACCCTTTCTTCGCTGGCTCACTGTGGGTAGCCGAGGCTACCGCCCAGGGCCCCCCGCCACTAACGTCGACCCAACAGAACCCACAGCCACATACCCCGGACACGGATTCGCCGACGACCTCAGCCTAGCCACGGGCTCGACCCCGAACATGGCCATCCAGCTAAGGAAACTCTCCCTCTTCAGCGCCTACACAGGTATGACAGTCAACATCCGCAAATGCTGCATCACCGGCGCCCTTTGGCGTACAGGAAACGCCCTCTCCCTTGCCAACATCACCCTCCTCGCATCCCGCCTCCAATCACAGTACATCACCATCAACTCCACCCCGGAACCCATCCCCTCCATCGGCCCCTCGGATACATACCGCGTACTTGGGGTCGAACTCAACACCTCCCTCACCTTCACCAAACACTGGCACGAACTCAAACGCACCACCACATCCCTCATCAACGCCCTCTCCTCCTCCCTACTAACCCAGTCCCGCAGAATTCGCGTCATCCGTGGCCTCCTCATCGGAAAACACTTTACCCTCCAACTCGGCCTCTTCAGCGACTCCCAATTGGACACCCTCGAAGGTCAAATATGCCGCGCCCTCCGATCAGCCGTCTCCTCGGTACGTAACCTCCCCCGCACTGCCCTCCACCGGCCCACCTCCGACCTCGGCTATGGCCTCCCCTCCCTCAAAACACATGCCGCACAACTCACCGTCTGCCACCTCCACAAAATACTGAACTCCCCCGGTTATAGGGGCCACATGGCCAGAGCCCACATTCACACCATCTCCACAACATACTCCCATTGGCCCACTGAATCGATAATGTCAGGCAGTCTATCCCCCCCCACACTCAGAAGCCTAGTGCGCGCCCAACGCGACGCCGGAACCAGGTTTCACAACATCCCCCCCCTCTCCCTCACCAACCCCATTGCCTCAACAATCCGCACCCACTTCACCAACCAGGACGCCACACTCCTCACGTCCCTCAGAGACAGAGCCACACACATCACAGACCCACACACATACAAACAAGCATACCACGAATTCTCCCCCCGCAAGACACACACCTCCCTCCTTCCCCGTCTTAACCCCCTCTGGCAAAATCACATAACCGACTGGTCACAAGTCCTCCTCCGCGCCACCCCTTCCTCCTTCATCCTCAAATCCTGCCAGTCAATCACCAAACTAACGGGGTCCAACACCTCCCTCACTATCCCAGTACGCCTTCTCGCCGCAGTCCTCACCGAACCCACCGACACTGTCCACAACCGCCTCCCCGTCACAAACCTCAACCCCAAACAAGCATCCCCCCCCACCACTCTCCACCCCTCTTGGGTTCCCCTCCTCACGCCACACCTTCCCCGCCCCCCTCACACTCTCTCCCCCTTCTCCCACTCCTCCCGCGCCAAAAAATACTCCCCCACTGCACCCTTCACACACATAGACACAGAATACCTCTCCCCCTCAGACCACCATTTCCCCCCCTGCGACGTGACGCGCATCATCTCCAAACACAAAGACACAGAATACGGACAAACCCAATACATGGTCGAATGGGCCCCGGAACACCTCACGGAATGGGATATACAACTCCAACTGGACGACGGCTTCCAACTCATCTCTTCCACCCCCACCTCGGTAAACCTACCCACCCCCACCCCCGCCGACTGCTCCATATGCCACAACCCTCTGCACTTAGAACCCACCTCCACCTGCAGCACATGCCCGCACTTTGCCGTCCATTCCCAATGCCGCCCCGCCCTAGGCCCCGCCTCATGGCAATGCGACTGGTGCGCTCGCGGCAAGCGACACGACCTCACCCGCCTCCACGAGGTCCAATGGGCGCCTTGCCTTCAACTACACGACACCATCAGTGAGACCCCCTCAGGCCCCACCGCCCTCACCGCATTTAACTCCGGCTTTGTCCCCTCCACCACACCCATCCTGCCAGAACCCGGACCGCCACCCTGGACACACCGCCTTATCACATTCAACCACACCCCCATCAACCCTGACCTCGACATGCTCCCAACCGGTAAATTCGCCATCCACACACACCCATCACTCCAAGACACAACCATCCTATGCACCCCAGACGGCCGCGCGGTAACCACCCTTAACGGCCCCCGCGTCCGCCACCTATACCAACTCTTCCGCCCCGACCTTTCCGACCACACGTTCGAAGAGGAGGTCTACAACCTCCTCACTCGCCTAGGCTCCCGCTCTGAAATCCACTCCCCTTCACCCGCCACCACCACCCGCAACAGATGGGCCACCAGAGAAGACCTCCTCTCGGCTCTCCATCAAACATTCCACATCCAGACAGAACTCTACTCAGACCCCCTCAATAAATCCATCCACTCGCACACCTACCACTCACTCTACCCCGAAGACATAGTCTTTTCATCCAGCGGCAGCAATGCCCCACACACATGGCAAGGCACCAACATAGCCAACCCCGAATACGACCACGAATGCATGCGCCGAGCCATGGAACATGCAATCACCAGCGCACACCGCACAGCCACACACACCCCCAGCGCTACCATCCTCATACTCCCCCGTTGGGAACACACCCCGTACCGCCACTCCAAATATATCAACTCCCCCTACACTCATCACCTATACACCCTTCCCAATGACGCGAACACCTTCTTACCCCCCGACCAGCACACAGGCCACCCCACCCCTACCCCATTCGGAACACGTTGGATGGTCGACATCTACCTCGTAGCTAACTCCCTCGCACTCCCCACCCTACCCTCACACACTGCCATGACCGCACTCCACAACACCCTCGAGTCCATATACGACACACACCTCCCGAACCCCACCATCACCATCCCACCTCCACACCTCACAGACTCCTACTCACCTCACTCCGCAGGCATATACTACTTCCCCTCCAACCCCACTCACCCCCTTACCTACCCCATCCAAGAACGCACACAACTAACATACTCCCCCACCAAAAGCACTCTTGCTTGGAACTGGCAGGACTTCGTATACACAGACGGCTCTAAAAAAGGAAGCAGCTCCCCTCTAGGGGCCGCAGCCACCCACCCAGCCTCGGACACCAACGTCAAAATCCTGGTGACCTCTACCCCTCCCTCCCATACTATCAATCGAGCCGAACTAGCTGGCATTGACATAGGCCTCCAACTAGGCCATACCCACCTCCTAACTGACAGTGCGTGCTCCCTCCGTCTCATACAAGGATACCTTAACTGCCCCTCCGCTTATAGGCATAACATCCACCGCGACACACTCCTCTCTATCACACACACCATCATCACCCGCTGCAACGCAGGCATCCGCACACATCTCGGGAAAATTAAAGCACACAACCACTCACTCGGCAACGACCACGCTGACGCACTCGCTAACCAGATAGCGGATGGCCAAACACCAAACACCACATACAACACAGGCTCCGACGTGTCCATTGGTCACTGGACCTGGCCTTACACCCTCATACCACAGACTCAAGGGGCACCCATACCTTACAAATACACAAACCTCAAAGCCGACGCACACACCCACAGCTGCAAACACACACTTACACCCCTCTCACAAACATCCAAACACGGCGCCCTCCTCGCCCGCGCCGCGGCAGACGGCGCCGACTTCACCTTCCACAAAAAACACGCAACACTCACCAACACCCAATTCACCCACAAACAAGAGTTCATATGGGGCGTCCACAACACCCGCCTCCTCACACACAACCCCACCATGAGATGTCCCATGTGTGGCCAATTCACCAGCAACGGCCACATGGCCGGTAACTGCCCTTCCATGTCTGGCCTAAGACAGGACCGTCACAACAGCGCGCTACAACTCCTACTCTCCCTCCTGGAACGCCACAACGGAGGACGCTGGGAGACTATCACTGCAGACTTCGGTAACAAACCCATCAAGTCCTTCACCCGCCCCACCCCCCCCTCCACCCCCCTCGACTGCCACCCTCCACACCCCACCCACATGCCCACCCGCCTTGTTGACGCAGACGAAGGTCTCTCGCCCGACTCTCTAACCTCGTGCCCCGCTATCCTCCCCCCCGAAATCCTCCCACCTGCATTACGTCCCCCGGCGCACAAACCCGATTTCATACGCCTCCTCGAACCTCGCTTCGTAGGTCACAACAACGGCCGCCGCCGATACTCATCTATCAGGAAAATACAGATAGGGGAATGGAAGTACTGCACCGACCACAACCTCTCCCACACAGCTAGCTTGATTAGGGACAAATACACACCCCTCGCAAACGCCATCCGAAACCACTGGCCAGGTACCGAAGTCGATATCTTACCCATAGTCATGAGCCGCACGGGAACCCCGCACTCGACCACCATAGCAAGTCTCACCTCCCTCCTCACCCTCCGCACCGACCCTCCCGACAAACTAATCACCAAAGCACGACTCGACACATCTCGCATCCTTTCTTCACTCCACGCACACACCGTCCAATGGCTACATTATCTCCTCCTCGTCTACCGCACCAAATCACGCACGACCACTCGCCGAGCCTCCGCATAACGCACCTCCCCAAGCCATCCTTGCACACCGCTTTCAAACCGCTTCAGACCCTCCCCGGGGGGGAGTAAAACCCCCGACCACACTTGGAGAGGTTGGACATAGGTGGTTCACGGATTTCAATTTCAATTTCAATTTCAATGGTCAGCCATTGGGGACGGCGGGGCGTACGAATTCGGGTGGTCACGGGAGGGGTCGCTGTGTAGGATAGAATCAGCCGGGGGGTATTGGGGGGGTGGTTGCAAGTGTTCACCTACGAGTTCGGGGCGCGAGGGCTCGCGGTGCGCATCGGGGCGGCGTTGTGCGACGGCGGGGTCGCCAACATGAGCTGCAACGGTAGCAATAGACATGGCTGACTGTGCGTCCTGTGGGGCGTAGCCAGGCTGAGGATGCACAAGCAGGGGGAGGGTGTGCACGACGTGGCTGTCCCGAAAGTGTCCGAGGTGAGCATCGTGGCGGCGCTGAGTGACAGGGGGTGCGGAATAGCACTCGCAGCAGCAACAGCATCCTCGGCCGACTGCGAGTCGAAACGAGCTGTCAAGTGCGCCACTTGCGCAACGAGCAGCACGAGAGGATCCGGGGGGTGTTCGAGGGGGAGGGTGTGCACGTGGTGGCCCTCCGGAAAGTGTGCGAGGTGAGCGACGTGGCGGCGCTGAGCGACAGGGGGGTGCGGATTAGCACCCGCAGCGGCAACAGCACCCGCGGCCGACTGCAAGTCGAAACGAGCTGTCAAGCGCGCCACTTGTGCAAAGATCAGCGCGAGAGTATCCGGGGGGTGTTCGAGGGGGAGGGTGTGCACGTGGTGGCCGTCCGGAAAGTGTGCGAGGTGAGCATCGTGGCGGCGCTGAGCTACAGGGGGGTGCGATATAGCACCCGCAGCAGGAAGAGCAGCAATGGCGGCCGACCGCGAGTCGAGATGCGCGTCAAGGCGCGTCAGTTGCACACGTAGCAGCTCGAGAACACCCTGGGTAGTATGGACAGTGCTCTGCTGAGAGCCTGGGTCAGGGGAATCAACAGGTGCAACAGGCGGGTTTTTTTGCGCCATTTCGACAGAGGGCGAAAAAGAAAGAGTCGGATTAAAAACAGGCAGCGGTAAAAACCGCTAGCCGGACACGTGCCTAACAGCGGTATGCAAAGAGACGGCCTGATGCCCGCCGACCCCTCGGCCTGTAGCCCCGGGGTGTCTCAGGGCACCTTCTCTGTATCCTCCACCCAGTGTGGGGCACAAGTCGAGGCCAAGGCCAGGACAGGTGGAGCGCTGCGCTGATGGCCTAGTCGCTAAGCTAATATGAAAAGAAAAAAAAAAGGTAAGCTACGGCTAGCGTGCAACCTGTGGATGCGTATCCACCCGACAGTGCACCCCCCCGTTCTCCAGCTTGGACCTGTGTGCACCCTGGCCACACACGACGAGTGCGTCGGTGTGGGTGGCTGGCTATCTCCGGCGGGTGGCTGACTTAAGAGGGTGGTGGCGGGTTGTAAAATCGCAGTTTATACTGGCGATACCGCCGACTACAAGTTGAAAGTACTAGGAGTCTAAGGAACTTTGCCTTCTGCGGGAGAGCTGTCGATCGCAGCTCGCCGAACCAGGTTGTCGCGCGTGAGTGACGTGAGGCGGGGGCCCATAACCTATTGAACCATGCAGACACAGTTAGTGTGGAAGATAACGTACGCAAACGTAGTTACAGTCACAGTCCCGCAAACGGAACAGTTAAGGCGACAACCAGCCTACAGGCGTGGTGTCGGGACAACAGAAGTGTGAGAGCTGTAGCCTAGCGACAGCTCTGTACCGAGTCAAACAGTTTATCGGTATGTCCGATCTAGACATGTACTAATCATATCTAGAATAGCTTACAGTAGCTATCTGCGACTAATACGTATGCGGTATTACTTACAACAAGGCGACCTCTCCCAACTCCTCGGCATGCACATTACCCGCGATCGCTCCACGCGCACAATCTCGCTGGACCAGTCCCAGTACATGCGCGACATCCTCGCCAAGTACGGCATGTCCGACTCTAAGCCGTCGTCACTTCCGATGGACCCGGGCTTTCTCGCCGGCCTTGCACACTTGAATTCGCCCTCTCTCACAGGAGTTGCCAAGGACGTCTACCCCAGCCTCATGGGCAGCCTCCAGTACGCAACCGTTTGTACACGCCCCGATGTCTCCACGGCGTTGAGCATCCTCGGCTCTGCCCAAGCCTCACCCACCGAGGCACACTTGCAAGCTCTGAAAAAGGTCCTCCGCTACCTCCATGGCACCATCGACATGCGCCTGACGTTGGGGGGGCCTGGACCACAGCCTCCAACTCACATGCTTTGCCGACGCTGATTGGGCCAACGACAGCAGCACCCGCAAGTCTCGCTCCGGCTATCTCTTCACCCTCGGACGCGGGCCAGTCAGTTACAAGTCCAAACAACAGACTTGTGTGGCTCAATCCACGTGTGAAGCCGAGTACTACTCTGCGGCTGACGCCACCAAGGAGGGACTCCACCTCCGACAACTCATGGGGGAAATCTTCAACTCCCCCATCACCGAAACCACCACCATCTGGGAGGACAACCAAAGCGCCGTTGCATACTCCCAGCATGCCTTGGTCAGCGAGAAGACTAAGCACATCGGTCTGAAGTGGCACTTCCTCAAAGACCACGTGGAGCAGGGAACCATCAAGTTAAGGTACCTCCCCACTGACCAGATGGTTGCTGACATGCTCACCAAACCCCTCCTAGGACCTGCACTAGCAAGACACCGAAGTGCGATCCTTGGAGGACAAGACCCAATGCAACGCTTCATCCCGTAGCTACCTTCAGGGGGAGTGTTGTAAGTAATACCGTATACGTATTAGTTGGAGATAGCTACTGTAAGCTACTCTAGACATGATTAGTACATGTCTAGATCGGACATACCGATAAACTGTTTGACTCGGTACAGAGCTGTCGCTAGGCTACAGCTCTCTCACTTCTGTTGTCCCGACACCACGCATGTAGGCTGGTTGTCGCCGTAACTGTTCCGTTTGCGGGACTGTGACTGTAACTACGTTTGCGTAAGTTATCTTCCACACTAACTGTGTTTGCATGGTTCAATAGTAACGAGCTGTTGTGGCGGTCCTGTCTTAAGCCGGACATAATGGGGCAGTTACCGGCCATGTGGCCGTTGCTGGTGAATTGGATACACATGGGGCAACGCGGAAAAACGTATCCTACCGTCACTAAAGACAGTAAAAAGATCCCAAGTACTCCTAAAGTACTACTGAACCACAAAACACGGGGATGGATCGGTAGCTCGGATGAGCAACGCCGATCGTCTTCGCTCTGGGCCTGGCCTCCCATCGAGCGCAAGACTGGTGGACAGGGCTGCCGGACGGCGTGCACCATTCACCTCTCCCCACCCGAGCCTAGCTCACAATGGTCAGTGGATCCGTAGCGACACCAGACGGTACACGCTCAAAGGCGCAGCTTTCAGGGATTTGAATTTTGTCCTCCCGACAGCTATCGCGCCACCCACTTCAAAATCTACACACGTACCCGACAAAGTACTACGCCACCCCCATACCACTCATCGCTTACAAAAAGCTTCTTCCCCGGTCGGCAGCGCGCCACATCGCGCCCCTCCGAGCGTCCGGACGTCCCTGTCCGACGCCAACATCCAACAAACCCAGGTCCCATCGGACCTGGTCGCGTGCAGCCAACACGTGAACGACTCTCAAACACCAACTCTAAAAGCCACACCTACCTCCTACACTCCTCTACAACACTCGAAATCCTACTCGACCGCTATGTCTACGCCCCCTACCCCCCCCCACCTACAGGCAGGCGCTCCTGAAGGACCCCCCGCCGCACGGCCGCTTCACGGACCTCTACCATCCCCGGAACGCACTCGCGGGACACCCCCTGACCCCGTTTCTCACCGCACCCCAGCTCAACCACCCCCAACAACTCCTAGGCACGCCACTGGACCCCCTTCCTCTACGTCGTGGACTACAGACCCCTCTGATCATGTCCCCCCCACGGTCAACTGAGGCCATGGGCCAGGCCGACGACTTCTCCACCCGGGCTGTCGACTCCCTCCTCCTCACATGCCAGTACTCCACCACCCCCCCCCCACCTCGCTCGATTCTGGATCCACGGCGTCTTCCTCCCGGACCCGTCTCACCCCGACCCGATCGTGTCGGCATGCTCGTTGGCCCGCCGCTGGCTACTCGAAAGCCTACACGACCTTACCGATCTCCCCAACCGCATCAGAAATATAATAGGCAGAGAACTCGCCCAACACACACGGTGGACCGCGAACGCCACACGAACCCTCCACCCCACCTCCCCGAAATGCAACGATGCCACACCCCTGCCAGTCGAGCTCCACTCGAGCTTCCAAGAGATCCACCTGACAATTCCTACCTCATGTATAGCGGTGGGACTCCTATACCAACTGACTTCACGCCAGCGTGAATTCAGTTCAGCCGGTCCAGTGCCCCCCTCCGTGATCTCCTCCCCTTCGCTCCTGGAAAAACTAAGTCAGCAGAAAATTCGCTTTCTCCGGGATGCCTCGGCTCCAGGAGTTTCAGGCCGAAGGATAAAGATCCGCTCCCCGGTATTCACCGGTATCACCGGCCAAGAAGCAGTCGCCCTCCTACAGGACCTCCTCACCTCCGACCTCGCGACGGCTCTCACCTCTACAGGTTCAACCCCCCCGTCCCACACCCTGTGCAAACTCGAAGACCTACCCGAGCAAGCCCAGTTCACCCTCCAGTTCGCGGACGCACTCCAGCCGCTGGACACACCCGTCCCGATCGAGTCCGACCCGTCCTCCTTCTGGGTAAATATCCTCCACCTGCCCAATAATCCCATTCATTCACAATCTGGACCTGTATCCCTTCACATTTTCCCCCGTTCACCCTATGAACCCGTACCCCCTGACCACCACCTTCACACCATCACCATCACACCACCCCCCGTCACAGGACACGTCCCCGGCTTATCCTGGGCTGACACCTGCCTCACCACTGTCCTCATCCAATCCTGCCACTCACTCTCCCTACCATGCATCAACTCCGACGGCACCATTCCACCCACACACTGGTTATACACCCTCCTGTCCCAAACTGCAACAGAATACCTCACACAGAATACCCCCAACCCCACCCCCCCCTCCCAACACCCCCTCAGCCTCTACCACTACACAACCCTGAAAAAATTCCCAGATGGCTCGTACTTTCGCTCCCACCCCTCCAATTCACCCACCGTCACCACCAGCATCCAAGTCTCTCTCAGTGCTGAAATGTACTGCATACTCATCTCCACCAACGGCACAGTCACCATCCCTCTCACTCACACATACACCCACAGAGGCACACGCATTCCATCCACCTGCACACTCAATATCAACCCCCACCACTACTCCACCTTCGGCAAAGCCCGACTCCAGGACCCCATCTTCACCACCTCTCCCTCTCCGCCGCCCCTCACCATCACAAAAAAATTCACACTCCACCGCAACCCCCCAGCCCTCCTCCTCCAATGGTCCAGACACCTCACAGACACTCAAGTCACCAGCCAGTGGCACCTGGAGCCCTCCGACTTCCAGCTGCAGGAAGACGAGGACCTCCCTCTCGACCTCTCCTCCCTCCCGGAAATTCAACTTTCCAACACCCCGGCCCTCCCAACCCACAACACATGGCCCCTACACCAACCCGCAGCCTCACACCCCACCTCCACCTCCTCCTACCACGCCCATCCCTCCCCCCACCCTCCAGCCCCACCCCCGGTCCCACAACCTCCCACTCACCCTTCCCCTCTCCCCATCATCACTGAAGACTCCTCCGAACCCATGGACTCCTCCGCCTCACCACCCCACCCCCTCCCCCGAACACAACCCTCCCCCCACCTTCCCGTCCCCCCAAACTCCACCCAAGACCTCACCACACCTCCCACCCTCTCCCAACACCCCACCCCCTCCCTCTCAACACCGCCCTCATCAGCAGACTCCCCTCCCCACCCACGCCCCCCCACAGACCCCTCACTCAAACCTGCACCCCCAGTAGGGGTTACCAAACCCTCTCGCCCCTCCCGCAAGCAACCCTCCCCAACCCCCCCAACTCGTGTCCCCCCGCACCCCTCCCTCACACCCCACCGTGCCCCTGCTCCTCCTCCATACCCTCTCAACACCAATCCCCCCTTACCCGCGGCCACCCACCCTCCCCCTGCCGCCCCAACCCACCATCCCCTCCCATCCGGCTCCCCTGAAGACGAGGAACTCGACCTCGACGGCTACTCCGACCAGTCGGAGGACAACGAGGAGGCCACAGGAACCCCACCGGCCACCACTGACTCTCCCAGTGCCAGTCAACCCCCCATGTCACCCCCGGCCAAGCAGGCCGACTATCATCATTAGGTCCCCTCAGGACGAAACGGAGGTTAGACCCCACACCCCTTCCCCCACCTCCCAGCCCGACAACCGTAATCGTACTGTAACCACCGTACCTCGCTTCACTCTACCGGCCCACTTCAGCCCACGCACCTGCCGCACAATTATGCATAAATTTTTAATCGACTTAAACCTGGAATCTGGTCTTCCCACCCCTATCGGATACCTCGATTCCTCTGCCGCCCTCTCCTTCCAATGGGGACAGTACCAGGACCTCTCTAACCTGTACTGCCTCGCGTCCGAAATAACCAAACTCCATTCGACTTCCTCCAACTCATACACAGTTATTACTAACACCGAAGTCGATAATCACCACCATACCTCCCAATACCCCAGCCACTGGACCAACCTCGCCAATCGAGGCCACCCCCCCCGTCCGGGGAAGCCTAACCATTCTCTCCTCGTCCTAACATGGCAACACTCGCACTTCGGCCTCCTCCACCTTACTCACTCCTCTGCTACCTGGATAGACTCTTTACATCACTCCCCTCCTTCCGACCTCCTAGCCCGCTCCCTCAATCTCCTCTCAGCCTGGAACTCCTCCCCCCCCCCTCCCATCAGCACCCTACACTCCCTCAACCCACCTCGCCAAAACGATTCCGATGGGGCGTGGTCGTGCGGCACCCACGTCCTCCTACACACATACTTCATTGCCACAGCTCCCCCGGACCAACCTTACACTCCCCCCTCTTTCGACCCCCGGTCCTCAGTGTACTCCCTACACACTCTGCTCTGGAAGCACACCTTCCGCTCCGCCCCCCTCCCACAGGGACGTCGCCACCTCCTAGACGCTTTATGTCCCCCCACATCACCCTCACCCCCCCAACTCCCTCCCCCTACCCACCCCGTCCCCCCCCACCCTCCTATCCCCCCCCCTATCCTCGCAACCCCACCCACAGAACGACCCCTCCCAGAACCCCCCTGCAACTCCCATACCCTTCCCTCCCCCGGTCCAATTCACCACACACACCACCCACTACATCTCCCCTCTCCTCCCCCCCTCCACCCACCCCCCAGACCCCCACCCGTCAAGAGCCCCCCAGTCGCCCCCCCCTGCTCCACCCCCCCCCGCCCCCTCCCCCATCCTCCCACACCACACATCCCAACCACTACACTTCATTACCCTCAACACCCGCGGCCTACACACCTCCATTATGGATGTCGAACACCTCTCCACCTCCCACCACCCGGACGTCTTAATTCTCACTGAAACCAACCACGACACCCACAAGTCTCGCTGGCGCGTAGCCCTCCCCCAATACCACCTCAAAAGCTCCCGACCTTGCTACTCACCTGTGCCCCTACCCAACGCAGGCGTCCTCTTCGCGGTCCGCCGAACCTCGTTCCAGTCTGCCACTGTCCTAACCCCGCCCTCCCACCTCATCCCCCATATCGCCGGACTAAAAATCGTCCCCCACTCAGGCACCCCCTACCTCCTCATAGGTACTTATATGCCCCAGCTCTCCGCCCCCCACCTGACCCGCCTCTACGCAGAAGTTGCCGCCTGGGGCCTCAGACTAGCGGACGAACACCCGCAACACCGCACCCTCTGGGGAGGGGACTTCCAATCGACCACCCACACAGGTACAGGACACCCGGCCCTCACCTCCCTACTCAAATACCACCTCCACCCCCTCCACGACCCCATCCCTACCTTCCCCCGCAGCGGGGGCTGCCTTGACCACTGGCTCACCACGCCTCCCTCCCCCACCACCCTCACACCATCATCCTGCTCGATATTCCCCTCCCCCTCCCACTTCACTGACCACTCTGCTATCCACCTCGTCATTCCCGCCCCTTTCTCACTCACAGCACACCCCCCCCCCCCCCCCATACCCACCCCCACACACATCACACGACGCGCAAACTCACCTTTCGCCTTCCCCTCACACCCGACCACATCCAACAGTACCAATCCAGCACCCCAGACCTCATCAATCGAACGGCAACCCTTCACGCAGACATACTCAACACCCCACACACCTCGGCCACCCCCGACGCCCTAGACACCCTGGCCTCACAATTCACCACACTCCTCTCCCAACACATGGACCACGCAGCCACAATCTGGCCCCTCCTCCCCGCCAAAAAACCCCGCCCAACCCAAGAGACCCTCAACCCCACTTGGCTCACTAAAAAAACACGCACTCAAATACTTAAGCTCCGTAAATGTAGCAAGCATAACGGCCCTCTCCCCATCGCCCAAGCCCTATTAAACACAACCGAATATCTCTCCCCTGACGCCATCAAACAACAATGCCAAGCACGCATCCGCCAACTTCTTCACGCCACCACCCTGGATAAGATTAATAAAATAAAAACACGAGCCAACACGGCCTACGACACCTGCCCCAAACGCTCCCACCGCCAATTGAAAATTAAAAGCGGCCTCCTACCCCCCGCCGGCACCACCTCCACCCTCCACCGCATTACCAAACCCGATAACACTACTGCATCCTCCCCCTCAGCCGTCATTGACGCGGTGCACTCTCACTTCGCTCGCGAACTCGACCGCGCCACCCCCCCTGAACTTCCCACCCCCCCATGGGAACTCCCTGACAACCCCGACAACTTTACCATCGAACCCCGCGGTGACCCCTCTCTCACCCTTGCCGACATGATTACCCGCGACACCTTCGATAAAACCCTCAACTCCCTAGGCACCGGCAAAGCCCCTGGCCCCGACGGTATCCCCAATGAAATAATCAAATTCCTACCCCCGGCGACCCGCTCCGCTCTCTTCTCTCTACTCTCCCTCCTCGCCCACAAATCCTACACCCCTCCTGATTGGTGCCACAGCACAACCTGCCTCCTACATAAAAAAGGCGACCCCTCCCTCCTCGATAACTACCGCCCTATCGCCCTCATGAACAACCTCCTTAAACTCTGGACAGCACTAATGGTCCGGACCCTAGAATCACAGGTAATCGCGGGGTCCGGACCCTAGAATCACAGGTAATCGCGGGGTCCGAACCCTAGGTTCAGTAGGTAATCGCGGGGTCCGAACCCAAGGTTCAGTAGGTAATCGCGGGGTCCGAACCCTAGAATCACAGGTAATCGCGGGGTCCGAACCCTAGGTTCAGTAGGTAATCGTTGGTTCCGGTACCAGTTATTGTAAGTAATCGTTGGCTCCGGTACCAGTTATTGTAAGTAATCGTTGGTTCCGGTACCAGTTATTGTAAGTAATCGTTGGATCCGGTATTCATCGTACTTTAATGGATTCGCGGTAATCGCGAGTACCTCATCCTCGCAAAACGATGTGGAATCGTGATACCCAATCAGTACTCACGATTCCGAGTATCTCACGAATCTGTGGTTGCCCGAAGTGACACGCTGTCTTTTGGGAGGTATTTGGCAATGCAAATCTGCTGAGGTGTATGTCTAGGATTGGTTCAATAGCCCTGATTGCTGTCATTCCGCAGCCTTGAATCGATTGTAGCCCACCCAAGGGCCAGTTAAACGGTGCGTACGCGCTTGAAATCCACCATAACCTGCCCGTCCACATCCAGTCCTATCACAATTAGCCGCCACTTCAAAAACCGAGCTCAACGTAAGGCGTCAAGCCTATTGGTCCACCCTGCTGGAAGACTTTCACAACGAGCAAGAGAAAGTTGAAGAGGTAAGCAAGAGTTCCCCCCCCCCCCTCCGCTTTGCCCTCACCCCCGAGTTAGCTGCGTTGTGATGTTCGGTAGCGCCGCATGGCGCCCACTCCCCGCCTCCGCCCGCACATTTATGTCTGTTTATTTGCTCTATCGAAGCCATAGTAATAGCGTTGCAGATGAGCTTGTCGACACTTTGTTATCGCTGTTATGTGATGCTTTTCTATTCTTTGCTTTCCGACGTAAAAGGTTACTTTGTCGTTTAGTATATTGTCGCACTGTATTGTTCGGTAGCGCCGCACCGCACATTTATGTCTCTGTTTATGTGCTCTATCAAAGCCATATTAATAGCGTTGCAGTTGAGCTTGTCGACACTATGTTATCGCTGTTATGTGATGCTTTTCTGTTCTTTGCTTTCCCACATAAAAGGTTACTTTGTCTTTAAGCATATTGTTGCACTGTGCTGTGGCCAGTGGCTCAAGTTGTGAATTTGCTGCAGGGGGACTATGTAACCATATCACTTGTTTACCCTATGTTAGGCACTCTGTTAAAGCAGCTGTCGTCACACAGGCCCGTTTCACTGCAAGATGAGCGGAGGGATGTGGACTTGTACACCATCGAAGCGAAGGACATGGAGCCTCATATGGCGGAGGCAAGGGAGAGTCTGCGGGCCGGAATCATTGAGCGTTTTTTCACGAACATAAGGGAGAACGATTACATCAAGATAGGGATTGCGACATTGCTGGACATTCGGTGAGTACCTTGTAATAGTTGTGTGTGCATGTGTTTAAGTTTTGCACATGTGTTTCTATTATATACCTGATAAAAATATTGAATGTTGATAAATAGATGTGATTGTATCTGAGCGTCCTTGTGTGTGTGTGTGTGTGTGTGTTTGCGTGTATATGCTTATGCATATTTGTATTGAGTGCTTGTATGTGTGTGTGTGTGTGTGTGTGCGTGCTTGTATGCGCATGTACTTCTGCATGTGTGTTTGTGTGTGTGTCTTATGCATGTGTGTTTATGTTTGTGTGTGTGTTTATCTTATGCATGTGTGTGTCTTATGGATGTGTTTGTGTTTATCTGCTTGTGTGTGTGTTGGCTTGTATGTGCATCTGCTTCTGAATGTGTGTGTATGTGTGTGTGGTGTTCGTTTGTGTACCTATTTTGTATGCTCTCTACGTGTTCCTGTGTGTGTGTGTGTGTGTGTATGCAAATTTACTTGTGCATTTGCTATGTTAACTAAAAATGTGAATTGTGCAGGTTTAAGAATCTGGACTTCAATGGCATTCGTCCCGACTTTGCGCCTACAATTTTGGCGGCTGCAAGAAGGGAATTTGGAGAGCAGTCGCTCACAGAGCCGGAAGAGAGCGAGCAGAAGGCGGTGCTTATCCAAGCATGAATGATGCAGAGCTTGGCAAGCAATTGATGTCGTCGAAGAGTAAGTCTTTCACTGCATTCCTTTCCGGGGATTTGACTGGGCGTGTGACGCCCTCTACAGCCAAGCACGTGGAAAAGGATGACTTAGAGCGTTACCTTGAGCTGCCCCAAGAAACGGACAAGGACATTTGTGTGTTGACATGGTGGAAAACACATGCAGCTCTGTACCCCGACTTGGCTTTAATGGCGCGGCAATACTTATCTATGCCTGCTACCTCTGCTGCATGCGAGCGTTTGTTCAACAAAGCGGGGCGAATGCATGACGCGTTCAAGAAGAACACCAAGGAAAATAGCCTAGAGGATGCCTTGTTAGTCTCATGTAATTGTTGAATTATGTATGCGCGAGGAATATGGTTGTCACATGTTGTGAACAATTTCAATTTCAATTGTCACAAGTCTATATAAACTGTAAGAAATGGTTGTCTGAAACCTGTTTTCATCCATATTTTGTGCATTTAATGTTCATTTGGTGGACTCGCACTGGCCATGCGATAAACCATTTGGCATTACTTGTCACATCATATGTGAAATATGGTACTGCATCGGAATCTGTTTCCCTGTGATGGCAAGTGTCTTTTTTGAGCCGGAGGGCTATAAACTCACATACATTGCTTGTGGCACTTGCCGGAGGGTCCAAAAGCTTTGCTAAATTGTATGGGATAGACTGTAAAGTACTAAATATGTTTGCAGCGGGCAGAAAGTATGGGAAGTGAATTGTACGTATCTACTGTATGGGATCCAAGCATGAGCAGGCGCAATAGAACTAGTAGAGATGTAAAAATTCAAATTGCAGTACAAACTTCCCCCAAAATGCGCAATTTGTATCAATTTGCATGAGTACTTCGAGTACTTGTTGGAATCGCGAACCCAACGAATCCAACGGAACCAAAAAATTTAGAAGTACTCATGTACTCGGTTCCGGAATCAAAAACACAGGTACTCGCTGGATCCGAACCCTAGAATCACAGGTAATCGCTGGATCCGGACCCTAGAATCACAGGTAATCGCGGGGTCCGAACCCTAGGTTCAGTAGGTAATCGCGGGGTCCGAACCCTAGAATCACTGGTAATCGCGGGGTCCGAACCCTAGAATCACAGGTAATCGCGGGGTCCGAACCCAAGGTTGTGTAGGTAATCGCGGGGTCCGAACCCTAGAATCACAGGTAATCGCGGGATCCGGATCCCTTTTTTAGAGGTACTCACTAGTTCCGGATCCGAAAAAATCAAGTACTCATGGATCCGAACCCAACAAAAAAATGGCGGATCCAGTCCCTGATGCCCCCAACCTTTGTCGACACATGCGAACACCTATACGGGGTCTCAACCACAACATATACTACTCCCCACGGCCCCACCCCTTCCATCGACATCAATCGCGGAACCCTCCAGGGTGACACCCTCTCCCCCTTCCTATTCACCCTCTTCCTTGAACCTTTCCTTCGCTGGCTCACGGTGGGAAGCCGGGGCTACCGCCCAGGCCCCCCCGCCACTAACGCTGACCCCACAGAACCCACAGCCACCTACCCGGGACACGGCTTCGCGGACGACCTCAGCCTCGCCACGGGCCCGACCCCCAACATGACCATCCAGCTAAGAAAACTCTCCCTCTTCAGCGCCTACACATGCATGACGGTCAACATCCGCAAATGCTGCATCACCGGCGCCCTCTGGCGTACAGGCAACGCCCTCACCCGCGCCAACACTACCCTCCTCGCATCACGCCTGCAATCACAGTTCATCTCCCTAAACTCCACACCGGCCCCCATCCCCTCCATTGGCCCCAAGGACACATATCGCGTCCTAGGGGTAGAACTGAACACCTCCCTCAACTTCACCAAACATTGGCAAGAACTCAAACGTACCACAGCATCCCTCATCACCGCCCTTTCCACATCCCCACTAACTCAATCCCGCAGAATCAAGGTCATCCGTGGTCTCCTCATCGGAAAGCATTTCACTCTCCAGCTCGGCCTCTTCACCGACTCCCAACTCGACACTCTCGAGGGCCAAATCTGCCGCGCACTCCGCTCCGCCGTCTCTTCGGTACGTAGTCTTCCCCGCACCACCCTCCACCGCCCTACTACAGGCCTAGGATACGGACTCCCCTCCCTCAAAGCACACGCCGCACAACTCACAGTTTGTCACTTACATAAAATCATGAACAACTCAGGATATAGAGGCCACATGGCCCGGGCACACATACGCACCCTATCCACAACGTACTCCCACTCGCCCTCTGAATCCATCATGACAACATGTCAAACTCCACCCACACTAAAGTGCTTAGTCCGCGCTCAACGAGATGCGGGCACCCTATTCCACAACATCCCCCCACTCTCCCTCACCAACCCTATCGCGTCCACAATCCGTGCCCACTTCACCACTCAAGACAACACCCTCCTCGCCTCACTCCGCGACAAAGCCACACACATCACCGACCCTCACACATATAAACAAGCTTACTGCGATTTCACTCCCCGCAAAACACACGCCTCCCTTCTCCCCCGCCTCACCCCCCTCTGGAAAAATAACATCACCACGTGGCCACAAGTCCTCCTCAGAGCCACCTCATCCTCCCTCATCCTCAAATCATGTAAATCCATCACCACACTCACGGGGTCCACCACCCCACTCTCAGTTCCCATCCGCCTCCTCGCCGCAATCCTCACCGAACCCCTCGATACTATCGACAACCGCCTCCCCATCACGAACCTCCATACCAACCAGGCTTCCCCCCCCACCACTATACACCCCTCGTGGATTCCCCTCCTCTCCCCTCACCTCCCCCGCTCCACCCACACCCTCCAATCCGGCATCTATACCCCCCGCGCCAATCACCCCACCCCCATAGCACCCATCACACACCTAGACACAGAATACCTCACCCCCTCCGACCACCACTACCCCCCCTGCGACGTAACACGCATCATTTCCAAGCACAAAGACACAGAATACGGCCAAACACAATACATGGTTGAATGGGCCCCGGAACACCTCACGGAATGGGACATACAACTACAACTCGACGACGGCTTCCGCCTCATCTCCTCCACTCCCACATCGGTATGCCTCCCCTCCCCCTCCCCCTCTGCTTGCTCCATCTGCCACGAACCCCTGCACACAGAACCCTCCTCCACCTGCTGCACATGCCCGCACTTTGCCATACACTCCCAGTGCCGCCCAGCTCAGGGCCCCGTCACATGGCAGTGCGAATGGTGCGCTCGCGGCCAACACCACGACCTCACCCGCCTCTACGAAGTGCAGTGGGCCCCATGCCTACAACTCCACGACACCATCAGTGAGACCCCCTCCGGCCCCACCGCCCTCACCGCATTTAACTCCGGCTATGTCCCCTCCACCACGCCCATTCTGCCAGACCCCGGACCCCCTCCATGGTCACACCCCCTCATCACATTCAACCATGACCCCATCAACCCCGACCTTGACATGCTACCTACCGGTAAATTCGCTATTCACGCACACCCTTCACTCCACGACACCACCATACTCTGCACTCCCAACGGCCGCGCGGTCACCACCCTTACCGGCCCCCGCGTCCGCCACCTCTACCAACTCTTCCGCCCCGACCTCTCTCATCTTACGTTTGAAGAGGAGGTCTACCACCTCCTCACACGTCTAGGTTCCCGATCAGAGATCCACTCACCCACACCCGCCACCTCCACTCGTAATAGATGGGCCACTAGAGAAGACCTCCTCACAGCTCTCCGTCACACATTCCGCATCCAGACAGAACTCTACTCCGACCCCCTTAATAAATCCCTTCACTCCCACACCTACCACTCCCTCTACCCCGAAGATATAGTCTTCTCATCTAGCGGCAGCAATGCCCCGCACACATGGCAAGGCACCAACATAGCCAACCCCGAATACGACCACGAATGCATGAGACGAGCCATGGAACACGCAATCACCATCGCACACCTCACAGCCCCTCACACACCCAGCGCAACCATCCTCATCCTCCCCCGGTGGGAACACACGCCCTACCGCCACTCCAAATACATCAACTCCCCATACACCCACCACCTTTACACCCTCCCCAACGACGCAAACACATTCCTACCCCCCGACCAACACACCGGCAACCCCACCCCTACCCCATTCGGCACACGATGGATGGTAGACATATACCTCGTCGCTAACCCCCTCGCACTCTCCACCCTCCCATCACCCACAGCCATGACAGCACTTCACAACACTCTCGAATCTATATACGACACTCACCTCCCCAACCCCGTCATCACCCCCCCTCCTCCACACCTCTTTGACACCTACTCACCCCACTCAGCAGGTATATACCACCGCCCCCCAAACCCAACTCACCCCCTCACATACCCCCTCCCGGACCGCATACATCTAACGTACCCCCCCACCAGAGGCACCCCTGCTTGGAACTGGCAGGACTTTGTCTACACAGACGGCTCGAAAAAAGGCGGCTCGACCCCCCTCGGAGCAGCAGCTACCCACCCCGCCTCGGACACCAGAATCAAAATCCTGGTGACTTCTACCCCTCCCTCGCATACAATAAATCGTGCTGAATTAGCTGGCATAGATATAGGCCTCCAACTTGGCCACACCCACCTCCTCACAGACAGTGCGTGCTCCCTCCGCCTTATTCAAGGTTACTTAAACTGCCCTTCCGCTTACCGCCATAACATTCACCGCGACACCCTCTTATCTATCACACACACCCTTAAAACCCGATGCGAAGCAGGCATCCGTACACACCTCGGTAAAATAAAAGCCCACAACCACTCCATCGGCAACGACCTCGCAGACACCCTCGCCAACCAAGTAGCGGATGGCCACCCACCCGATACTACATACACCACCGGTTCGGAAGTCACGATAGGCCACTGGGCATGGCCATACACCCTCATCCCACAAACCTTAGGGGACCCCACTCCCTACAGATACACCAACCTCAAATCCGACGCACACAAATACAGCACAATACACACACACACTCCTCTCTCGCAAACAACCAAACACGGAGCCCTCCTCGCCCGCGCCGCGTCGAACGGCGCCGACTTTTCTTACCACAAAAAACACTCAACTCTCACAAATATACAGTTCACACACAAACAGGAATTCATGTGGGGTGTCCACAACACCCGCCTACTTACTCACAACCCCACCCTGCGCTGCCCCCTATGTGGCCAATTCACTAGCAACGGCCACATGGCCGGTAACTGCCCCTCAATGTCAGGTCTAAGACAGGACCGTCAAAACAGCGCTCTACAACTCCTACTCTCCCTACTGGAGCGCCACAACGGAGGACGCTGGGAAACCATCACCGCAGACTTCGGTAACAAACCCATAAAATCCTTTGCTTCCCCTACCCCTGCCCACACTCCACTTGACTGCCACCCACCTCACCCCACCCACATGCCCACCCGACTAATTGCTGCTGACGAAGGTCTCTCGCCTGACTCCCTAACCTCATGCCCCGCCGTCCTCCCCCCTGAGATTCTCCCCCCCTGCTTCGTCCCCCTGCACACAAACCTGACTTCATCCGCATCCTCGAACCCCGATTCGTTGGTCACTCCAACGGTCGCCGTCGCTACGCGTCCATAAAAAAGATTCAGATAGGGGAATGGAAGTACTGCACAGACAACAACCTCTCCCACACAGCCGACCTCATACGTGACAAATACACACCCCTTGCGAACGCCATCAGAAACCACTGGCCAGGCACAGTGGTCGACATCCTCCCCATAGTCATGAGCCGCACAGGTACACCGCACTCCTCCACCATAACGAGTCTCACCTCCCTTCTCACCGCCCGCACCGACCCCCCGGATAAACTCGTCTCCAAAGCACATCTCGACACATCTCGCATTCTTGCACAACTCCATACGCATACTGTCCAATGGCTGCATCACCTCCTACGCATATACCGCATCAAGTCCCGCACGACCTCCCGCCGCGCATCCGCACATTGCCCCCTCGCACGACCCTGAATGCACACAACCTTCGCCTCTACTTGCACCCTCCCCGGGGGGGAGTAAAACCCCCGAACACCCTTGGAGAGGTTGGATTAGGTGGTTAACGGTCTAGCCCTGACTTGTAAGTTCCCTGTATGGCATAGTTGGGAGGGCCCAGAGACAGCAGCCGACGCATCCGGCTTTTGGTGAAAAACCGGCGCATACGGTACATGTTGTAAACAATTTCAATTTCAATTTCAATGGGGCAACGCGGGGTGGGGTTGTGGGTGGGGAGGCGGGTGTTGTGTACGCCCCACATGAAATCTTGCTTGTTAATTGAATTGGATGTTGGTGAGTGTTGTGTGGTTTTTGTGGAATGTGAAGTCGGCTCCGTCCTCCGTGGCGCGGGGGAGGAGGGCACCGTGTATGGTGGTGGTGGTGGTGGTGGTGGTGGTGGTGGTGTGTGTGTGTGTGTGTGTGTGTGTGTGTGTGTGTGTGTGTGTGTGTGTGTGTGTGTGTGAGTGTGAGTGTGAGTGTGTGTGTGTGTGTGTGTGTGTGTGTGTGTGTGTGTTTGGTGTTGTATGTGTGTGCGTCTTTTTTGAGGTTGGCGCATGTGTAGGGTATGGCTTCCCCTAGGGTCTATGGTATGAGGGTGTATGGCCATGTCTAGTGGCCTATCCACACGTGTTAACCTGTGGTGTATGTTGTGTCGGGTGGGTGTCCGTCCGCGGCTTGGTTAGCGAGTGTGACTGCGAGGTCGTTGCCTAATGAGTGGTTGTGTGCTTTGATTTTGCCGTGTGTGCGGATGCCTTACTCGCAGCGGGTTTGAGGGTGTGTGTGATGGAGAGGAGCGTGTCACGGTGAATGTTGTGTCGGTAGGCGGATGGGCAGTTAATGTAGCCTTGTATTAGGCGGAGGGAGCACGCACTGTCTGTAAGGAAGTGGATATGGCCGAATTGGAGGCCTATATCT
This sequence comes from Tetraselmis chui, assembly GCA_026401115.1. Taxonomy (NCBI): domain Eukaryota; kingdom Viridiplantae; phylum Chlorophyta; class Chlorodendrophyceae; order Chlorodendrales; family Chlorodendraceae; genus Tetraselmis; species Tetraselmis chui. Next base: position 10,999 of record JAPMLY010002865.1, on the reverse strand, counting down.
ATACCCGCTAGTTCCGCGCGAATGATGGTATGTGAGGGAGGGGTGGAGGTCACCAAAAAAATTATGCGTGTGTCCGAGGCGGGGTGAGTGGCGGCCGCTCCATGGGGGGGGGGGGGGGGCTCTCTTCTGTGTATACGAAGTCCTGCCAATTCCAAGCAAGTTCATCTGGTGGGGAGTATGTTAGTGTCGTGCGTTCCAGAAGGGGTTAAGTGATGGGGTGAGTGGGGTTAGGGGGGAGATGGTAGATGCTTGCGGAGTCTGGTGAGTAAGTGTCAAGGAGGTGCGGGAGTGGGATGGTAATGGTGGGGTTTGGAAGGTGTGCATGGTACATGGATTCAAGCGTGTTGTGGAGGGCGGTCATGGCTGTGAGCGAGGGTAAGGCGGAAAGTGCGAGGGGGTTGGCGACGAGGTAGATGTCGACCATCCAGCGTGTGCCGAACGGGGTGGGGGTGGGTTTGCCGGTGTGTTGGTCGGGGGGTAAGAAGGTGTTTGCGTCGTTGGGAAGGGTGTAGAGGTGGTGGCTGTATGGAGAATTGATGTATTTGGAATGTCGATAAGGTGTGTGTTTCCATTGGGGAAGTATGAGGATGGTGGCGCTGGGTGACTGTGAGGCTGTGGAGTGGGCGCAAGTGATTGCATGTTCCATGGCGCGGCGCATGCATTCGTGGCCATATTCCGGGTTGGCGATGTTAATGCCGTGCCAAGTGTGTGGTGCGTTGCTGCCGCTGGATGAGAAGACTATGTCTTCGGGGTGAAGTGAGTAGTAGGTGTGAGAGTGTAGGGATATGTTGAGGGGGTCTGAGTAGAGTTCCGTATGGATATGGAATGTGCTGCGGAGTGCCGTGAGTAGGTCCTCTCTAGTGGCCCATCTGTTGCGTGTGGTGATGGCGGGTGTGGGTGTGTGGATTTCTGAGCGGGAGCCTAGGCGAGTGATGAGGTGGTAGACATCTTCTTCGAGCGAGCGGTGTGTGAGGTCGGGGCGGAAGAGTTGGAATAAGTGTCGGATGCGGGGGTCGGAGAGGGTTGTGACTGAGCGACCGTCGGTGGTGCAGAGGGTGGTAGTGTCATGGAGGATGGGGTGGGTGTGTGTGGTGAATGTGCCGGTGGGGAGCATGTCGAGGTCGGGGTTGATGGGGTCGTGGTTAAATGTGATTAGGGAATGCGTCCATGGGGCAGTGGGTCCCGGGTCAGGTAGGATGGGTGTTGTGGAGCGGATGAATCCTGAGTTGAATGAGGTGAGGGCGAAGGGGCCGGAGGGGGTCTCACTGATAGTGTCATGGAGTTGTAGGCAGGGGGGGCATTGGACCTCGTGTAGGCGGGTGAGGTCGTGCAGTTGGCCGCGTTCGCACCAATTGCATTGCCACGTGTTGGGTCCATGAGCGGGGCGGCAGGGGAAATGGACAGCAAAGTGTGGGCACGTGCAACGGGTGGAGGTAGGGTCTGTGTGGAGGGGGTCATGGCAAATAGAGCAAAGGGTGGGGAGATGGTGGGGGGGCATACCGACGTGGGGGTGGAGGAGATGATGCGGAAGCCGTCGTCGATTTGGAGCTGGATATCCCATTCCGTGAGGTGTTCCGAAGCCCATTCCACCATGTATTGTGTTTGGCTGTATTATGTGTCGTTGTGTTTGGAAATGATGCGTGTGACGTCGCAGAGGGGGTAGCGGTGGTCTGAGGGTGAGAGGTATTCCGCCTCGATGTGTGTGGTGGGGACCAAGAGGGGGGGGATTGTTGTGCGAGGTTGTCGGATGCCGGATGAGAGGGTGGTGGAGGAGCGGGCGAGGTGGGGGGTTAAGAGAAAATCCATGAGGGGTGGATGGTGGTGGGGGGGTGCTTGTTTGATTGGTGGTGTGGTGTGTGGTGGGCAAGGGGTTGTGAACAAGGGTTCGGTGAGGATTGCGGCGAAAAGGCGGATGGGTACTCAGAGTGAGGTGGTGGACCCCGCGAGTGTGGATATGGATTTGCATGATTTGAGGAGGATGGAGGTGTTGGTGGCGCGGAGGACTTGTGGCCATGTGGTGACGTTGTTCTGCCAAAGTGGGGTGAGGTGGGGAAGGAGGGATGTCTGTGTTCGGCGAGGTGTGAAGTCGCAGTATGCTTGTTTGTAAGTGTGTGGGTCGGTTATGTGGGTAGCTTTGTCGGGGAGTGAGGCGAGGAGGGTGTTGTCTTGGTGGGTGAAGTGGGCGCGGAGTGTGGAGGCGATGGGGTTGGTGTTAAAGAGTGGAGGGATGTGGTGGAACATGGTGCTTGCGTCGCGTTGGGCCCGGATTAGGCATTTGAGTGTGAGTGGGGAGGTGTTGCGTGACATGATGGATTATGTGGGCCAATGGGTGTATGTGGTGGAAATGGTGTGAATGTGTATTCTTGCCATGTGGCCTATGTAGCCTGGGGTGTTCATGATCTTGTGGAGGTGGCACACTGTGAGTTGTGCGGCGTGGGCTTTGAGGGAGGGAAGGCCGTAGCCGAGGTCGGAGGTGGGGCGGTGGAGGGCTGTGCGGGGGAGGTTGCGCACCGAAGAGACGGCGGAGCGGAGTGCTCGGCAGATTTGGCCGTCGAGGATGTCTAGTTGGGAATCGTTGAAGAGGCCGAGATGGAGGGTGAAGTGCTTGCCGATGAGGAGACCGCGGATGACTCGTATTCTGCGGGATTGTGTTAGTAGAGAAAAGGCCATTGATGACGGATGTGGTGGTGCGCTTGAGTTCCTGCCAGTGCTTGGTGAAGGTGAGGGAGATGCTGAGTTCGACTCCGAGGACTCGGTATGTGTCCGAGGGGGCGATGGATGGAATGGGGGAGGAGCGTGAGTTGATGGTGATAAATTGTTTTTCATGCGGGATGCAAGGAGTGTGCGGTTGGCTAGGGAGAGGGCGTTGCCTGAGCGCCAGAGGGCGCCGGTAATGCCGCATTTTCGGACGTTGACAATCATACTTGTGTAGGCGCTGAAGAGGGAGAGCTTTTGGAGCTGGATGGTCATGTTGGGGGGTGAGCCCTTGCGAGGCTGAGGTCGTCGGCGAAGCCGTGGCCTGGGTAGGTAGCCCTGGGTTCTGTGGGGTCAACGTTAGTGGCGTGGGCGCCCGGGCGGTATCCCCGGCTGCCCACTATGAGCCAGCGGAGGAATGGTTCGAGAAAGAGGGTGAAGAGGAAGGGGGAGAGGGTGTCTCCCCGGAGGGTGCCACGGTTGATGTCGATGGAGGGGGTGGAGCCGTAGGGGGTGATATAGTCGGTGGTGGATACACCGTAGAGTTGTTCGTAAGTGTCTACAAAGGTGAAGGGCATACCGAGTTGGCGCATGTGTTTAAACATGATGCGGTGGTCTGCGGCGTTGAAGGCGCCTTTGAAGTCCGCGTGCATGACGTAGATGTTCTTGTTGTGAATTTTGGCATCTTCCATCATAATGATGATGGAGGAGAGGGCGTCGTGGATGTTGCGCTGATGGCGGAAGCCATCTTGTTGGTCGCTTAGGATGCCGTGGGTTTCTGTGTATTTCGAGCATGCATCTTTGAGTAGTGCGGTCCAAAGTTTGAGTAGGTTGTTCATCAGGGCGATGGGGCGGTAGTTGTCGAGGAGGGTCGGGTCCCCTTTTTTATGTAATAGGCATGTGGTGATGTGGCAACATTCATGGGGAGTATAAGCCTTGTGGGTGAGGAGGGAAAGGAGGGAGAAGAGGGCGGAGCGGGTCGATAGGGGTAGGAATTTTATGATTTCATTAGGGATACCGTATGGGCCGGGGGCCTTGCCCGTGCCGAGCGAGTTAATCGTTTTATCTAATGTAGCGCGGGTTATTATGTCGGCGAGTGTGAGGGTAAGGTCCCCGCTGGGTTCGATGACGAATTGGTCGGGGTTGTCCGGGTGTTCCCACGAAGGGATGGGAAGTTCGAGTGGGGTGGCGCGGGTGAGTTCGGTGTCGAAGTGTGAGTGGACTTCCGCGAGAGCTGCGGTGGGGGAGGTTGCAGTTGTTTTGTCGGGTCGAGTGATTTTATGGAGGGTCGTGGTTGTACGGCTATGGGGGAGGAGGCCGCTTTTAATTTCTAATAGGCGGTGGGAGGATTTTGGGTTGGCGTCGTAGGCTTTATTGGCGCGGGATCGGAGGATTGTAGTATACGTACCAAAAACAAAAAGTGGTACGTATACCACCCATAATTCTCCCGAGGAGATTAGGATTACAGTTTTCGCTACAGGTACGGGTACATATCGCTGAATTGGAATACGCACTGCTGCTGAGCGCAGGAAAGCGATTATTCACTTGGATTACAAGAAGAACAACATGAGCACGGACAAGGGAAAGAGGGAGGGGAATCCAAAGGGCAAGAGAGCCCAGGAAAGCACTGAGCGCAAGAAAGCACGCATATCAGCACGACTGCCGCCAAAGTAATGGCTGTCGAACAAGTGTCGATCACTGGAACTGTATGTGACGACCTTCACTTGTTCATTTCACGCGTACCTGTAATCCTTACGTACAGTAGGTACCTCAGTCAGTACCTGTAGCGATGTGCGTGCTTTGTGGTAGCGAAGGTGTCGCTACGCGCTACAGGTACCCGGTACCCCTGCCGCCCTCGCATTACATTTATGCATTTCTACATTATTCAATTATGAAACATCCGCCATAGCGATTGATTCCGCCCCGTACCTGTACCCTAACGACGTTTTCCTCAGCTCGCAGTCTAGTGTCACATTTCATGCGCAGCAGCGGGTCGAAATCTTACCATGGTGACCGCACGATCATTCGGAGATTCGATGAATCTACGGTCGCTACGGGAAAGGATTACCCTACCTGCTGTGGGCCTATTTTGCAATACTATCTTGAGATGTAATGTACTAAAGATAGTCGCAGAGATAGCAAGTAGGTGTACGTATATTATGTACAGGTAGGAGGACACAGAACTACAGCTGTGCGGTACGGAGAAGGGTGAATAAACACGAAAGCGCAACGAAATCGCTATAGAAATACAGTACATACCGTGCTAACCCTTTATATATCCTTGTACTTTCCCGCTAGAAGAACGTCGGAGGAACGCGGTCTAGGGAGAAGACCGAAGACCGATTATCAGCACGACATCTGACAGCACCCGCTGTAGTGTGACACTAGAGCACCAAGGGCCGAGGTTGCGATATAAAAGCGTGCGCTGTCTACGTTCATTTGCACGCGCCGCCAGTTATACCTGACGAGCGTACTTTTGTCGGTGTCTCGACTTACGAATACCCAGATACTGTTACCTAGGTTGACATCGTCATACGTACAGCGGCTAGCTCTACGTCTTAATAGAAGCAAGACCTGAACGTTGGGTGAACGTCGGCAGCAAATCGAGCGAGTCCGCACGCGGCTTGTGGGAGGTCATTCCGATCTTCACACTCACTAAGAACTTAAGCGCAGGTCCGCTTCAATCAGCAGGACGCCGGCAGACACTGCGATATAAGTCCCACTCGCATTGACCTAAAAACTTTTGCGACCAAGATGGTGAGGCGCATAGCGTCAGCGGCTCTGGTCACTCTTGCCCTCCTGCTGGTGGCGACGTCAGGCGATGCTCAGGTGAGAACCCCGAAGTAGAGACCCACCCAGAATACCGCGACCGCGCACTGGAACCTATCCTTTCCCCCCAAGGTGCCACTTGATCGAAATTTTAGCCGGAATCTTTACGTTTCTCACTGTTAGCCAACAATATCAGGAGTACTAATATATGGTAACCCTTGTAAAAACAAACAAGCGTCTTTGCGCAGTAGTGACAACTGACAAAGGGCAGTGCGTCTATAAAGCTATTGTGGTTGTTGCTTACTGACTCGCATGGTGTACCGCCCCCAGACCGCGTGCCCTTGCACGGCCAGCTATGCTCCCGTCTGCAACCCGTCGGGTGACCTGTTCCCCAACAAGCAGTGCGCCGTCGACTGCGAGGGCGAGAATCCCGCGCTCTTGTGCCCTTGCTTCCCACCGGTGGAGCCCGCTGGCACGCCCGCGACCGAGCCCTGCATCGTGACGGCTGATTGGGCCCCGGTGTGCGACGATAACGGCACCCAGGTTGGCGTCAACCAGGCCTCCGCTATCTGTGCCGGGTACACCGCCGAGCAGCTCAGCCCCTGCGAGCCAGTACAGCCACTAAACGAGCCCGCGAACGCGCCGTGCGCCTGCACATTTGATTACCGCCCCGTCTGCGACTGTACCGGCTTCGTCATCGCTCCCAACGCGTGCTCTGCTGAATGCCTCGGCTTTGATCCGGAACAATTCCGCCCTTGCGCCGTGCCCGCAGACAAACCCAACAGCTCGCGCGCGGCGTCCACCGCTACCAACGAAACCTGCGTCTGTCCACTCATTTATGCGCCCGTCTGTGACCAGTACGGTGTGGAGGTCGCCCCAAGCTCCTGCACCGCCGAGTGCCAGAGTATCGAGTACTCTTCACCCTGCGACAATTTCAGCGCATTCGTGCAGCCCGACAACCTGCCACAGGAGTCGTGCACGTGCACCTACGAGTATGCTCCCGTCTGCGCCGTTGGTTCCCAACGCCAGTTGGGGTCAAACGCGTGCGATGCCCAGTGCAAGGGTTACTCCGAGGAGCAGTTTGAGTCCTGCTTCGACCCCGTGCTGCCCGAAACCAGCGGGACGACCCCCGAGTGTACGATATGTACCCTCGAGTACTTTCCGCAGTGCCTCAGAAACGGGACTGTGGTGGGTTCCAACCCGTGCCAGGCAACCTGCGCAGGCTTCGCCGGCGAATTCCTGCCCTGCGCTGTGGTGCAGAGCTTCGAGGGAGACCAGCAGCCGCTAGTGCCCTCCGTCCTCCGCCCGCCATGCCGATGCACCAAGGAGTACAACCCGCAGTGCCACGTCAGCTCAGGTGCTCTGGTCGGCAATAACGAGTGCAACGCGCTGTGCAATGGCTACGACGCCGAGGAGATAGAGGCATGCGGGCGCGACGCGGACGGGAAGCCTTTGGTGAACGCGCCCATCCAGAAAATCTGCGCCTGTCCTTTGATTGAGGCCCCGGTGTGTGACTCGATGGGCACGGAGTTGGGCGCCAACGCCTGCATCGCGGAGTGCCGTGGTTACGAGGTCGGTGTTTTTTCGGAGGGTAACTGCGATAACCCGACCACCTGCGACACGCCCTGCACCGCCGACTACCGGCCGGTATGTGACGCCAAGGGCACTGAGCTGGGGTCGAACGCTTGCGTTGCGGAGTGCCGCGGCTACGAGGAGTCGGAGTTTTCAGAGGAGTACTGCTCGCAGTCGCACTTGCTGCTGGCGCTGCTACCGGAGATCGCGGAACGGAAGGAGGAGTGCAAGTGCACGAAAGAGTACCGTCCAGTATGCGACTCCCAAGGCACAATTGTAGGCGCTAACCCGTGCACCGCTCGCTGCGCGGGGTACAGCGACGACTCGTTCACTCCTTGCATATTCTTGGAGCTGGACAGCAACAGCACCACGCGGTCCGGTTCGGTGGAAGAGGGCGTCCTGATCCGGCTAGCTAACTCCACCGACGTAGTTGACTACCAGGTACTGTGCGTCGAGTCGCCGGTGCTGAACGTGCCACGCCTTTGCGTCTCTTACAACAGTTCTATTGGTTTCTCCGGAACCCCGGAGAACGGGTCCGTGGAGCCTCCCAATGACAACGACAGCAGCGCCGTGGCCGGTATGCGATCTGTTGCCGGGGCGCTGGCGCTAGTTTTTGTGATGGCTGTGGCACAGCTGTGAGCGTAAATACCGACAAAGGTTATGTAGAAAGGCTGTGTGGTGCGAAAAATGAATTGCTGTTAATGTGTACGACATTGTATCTGAACTTTGTTGCTGTTCGCCCAGAATTAAAAAGGACAATGATTATTCCAAACTCTCGATTCCCATCAATTCCGGGGAGTGTTAATTACCTTTCAGGCGAAAAGCTGTGCGTGAAAACTGAAATGCTAATTTTGCATGCTGTGGCATTGCATTTGGAGATGAATGTCGCTCACATGAAGACACTGATTTCCCCCTTTACACTGGCAATCAGAGCACATCAAAGAGCAGGGTTCACCTTGCCCTGCTGGAGTATTATTGGTTTCCATTGTTGAGAGCGCACCTTTCCGGACATGAAGCCGACTGACAATGAAGCCTTGTAAATGTGACAGTATAATACACGAACTACCGAAACTCAACTGTTGATAACTTCTGTCTATTAGTTAGGCGATCGAGTTGCTCTTTTACTTCTTGTAATAGGGGGAGAGGGCTTCCTATCTTTTCAAAACACATTTCCCTTTTCTAAAGTTCTGCTAAATATTTCCCTACTTAGTTGCCTCACCCCCTATCTCCCATACAAAACCCTGATGCAGCCCTAAGCTGTAAATTCAAAATAAACTTTGAAACCTTAAGACCCTATCGTAGTGTATGCCATTTATGGAGTAATTAAATCATGGATATTGGGCAAGAGTAGTTTTGTACACTCTTCCCATGGAGTCCGTTACTAGCGGCACGCATTTAATTACCGTACGAACCGTTTTAACAATTCTTTTTTTCATTTACAATCTACTATTAAACACTAACAGTCAAACATCTTTCCAATTTCTCTCTCTCCATCTGCCATCTACACTTCCACGTGCAGCAGCAACAACAACACGAACATGTTTGTGTCTATGTGGCGGTTAGCCTCTGAAAGCTAAACGCTAGCACAAATCTGTTCTAATCTGTCTAGTTCTGTCGTTGCAAGTGATGGCAAAATGATGTTGTCGAGAGGCAATGGTGAAAGATGTTTCACTGCTGTATTTAGGCAGTATATGTTGTAAATGAACAATGGAATTGTTAAATGGTTCTGTCACCTCCCTCTACTGCACTGGGCTTAAATAGGTTTCTGCCCAGATTGATTACGCCTGCAAGCTACGCTTACGTGTCAGGCGTTAGGGCTGTCTAACCGTCGTTCTCTGCCTCGAGACGCGGCCTGCCTAGCATTGGGTTTCACGACGCGGCTCCTTCTGCATCGAAGAGCTCGTTCTGGCGCGTCATCTGGCTAGTTAGATTAATTATGCATATCTGTACGTACCGGGAGGTACTGGTCGTACTGTAGCATCATCACCTTTGTAATATTGCAGTAGCGACGTACCCACGAGTATACGTCCGTCATGTGGAAAAGCACGAATTGGAATCCGTAACGAGTACATGTACAATGTCCTGCAATGTACTGTTGCAGGACTGTACTCGTCACATCTACATCTAGCTCTTAGAAGGCTATATGTCAAACTCGTTTCGGAGCATCTTAGTTCTACGCGCGTTTTCGCGCTTGACTTGTTCGACGCCGATTAATTTATTCGACATGGCTTTTGTTGGACCTTGTAACTACGTTGTGGTCGGACTGCATGTCGGAGGTTCCAAAGCCTCAGACATTACACTCGTGTTACAACGTAAACCCCGTTCCAAAAAACTTGGTTTCCTGCCGGTTCGATTTTGCCTAACGAAGAGCTTGTCAACGCTGCCGTTCGCGAGTTGTTTGAGGAAACTGGCCTTACTTTGACCGTCGATGATTTGACGTTATTGAGTAAAAGCTAGGTTCGAGTTCCGTTACATGTAAGCAATTACCGGCTCGTTTACATCTTCTCTGCATATGTTCCAATTCCTTACGTCAGCGCTAAACTACGTACCCCAGCTAAAGCCGCGACTGTTCAATCGACCATTAATCATGATGGTTCTTACGTTGTTCCGTCTACAATCGAGAGTGATGGACTTAAGCACGCCTTCAAATACTAGGTTACTTAAGGAGACTCAACATTAGTTCGAATTGGTACATTTTGGTTACGTTGCTCAATTACGCAAGCTTTTCTAGGCGTTGTGATTTCTAAGAAGCTTTTCGCCCACGATGACACTTCGTTACCGAGGCAGCTCTTTTTCTTCACCCGATTTACAGCTGCCGATTTTGGTCATGTATGGATGTTAATCAATGCTAAATTAATCAGCAATGTGGAGAGACACCTAATCCTTATTGATTTACGCATGGGAGTTCTTGCCCCGACAACTAACTTTGCTTGTCCAGAAGTGACGCTGCCTACGGCGGCGCAACGGCGGCGTCCCGGAGGGGGGTGCGCTCGCAGGCCCGTCGGCACTTACCTCTACCTCCACGCGGCGGGCGATGGTAAACCTCATACCGTGCCATGCTTGGCATGGTAGGGGGCTAAACGAGGTACCGGCAGTTGCGATCCGCGGGATCAGCAGCTGTCGGGAAGCCGTGTACGGAGGGTTTTGAAAAATCACAATACCTGTACACCAACACTAAGTTCTCCCGCTTGGCGCGTTCGATATGTCTTTTCGCTACTGAATACTCCTCAAATACCGTCCCATTTGCGGGAATGGGGCATGTATCTGTAAATTGTGTTTTGGCGAGGAGGGTACGGACGGATAAGCGGCGGGTTGAGGGCGTTGGAGATGGCGGCGGACATTCGGGAAGCATCGCTAGGGAAGGGCGCTCGTTGCACGTCAAACGTCATGTTGACGTCGAGGTTAACCAAAGGGGGGGGGGGGGGCAACACGACCCCAACAAGTAGGGGGACTGTCGCAACGTGAGGAGCGGCGAGGTCTGTCGGCGGGGTTATCCTCAGGATAAACCGCCGCCGGAAAACTATGTAAGGAGGGTGTGAATAATTTCCGCACCCCCGCGGCCTTTTTGGATCCGGCAATGGTGACCATGCCCTACCCCACCGCTACCCACTATCGACATGCACACCTAATAATAGTGAGTGCGAGGCCGGCTTAGCGCAGAGGCTCGCAATCGAAACAAGTGTGCTCGACGGACGCGCAATCAGTGGGTGGAGGGTACGGCCGCTAGTTGGTTTTTTAGACATGTACCCGAGTACATTACGAAACTTTGGTCTCTCGCCTTAGGGCCCCGCGCCGACTTATTATTGAGCATGCAGCAAAACCCAGTTAAGGCTAGGGATCAAGTGAACTTTGTCGATGTTGATGGTAATGATATTTTAAAACGTCGATGTTGATGGTATTGATATCTTGAATTGTCGATGTTGATAGTGTTGATAGTTTGGGATGCTGACATCGATGGCAATTT
>JAPMLY010002864.1:0-41578 GCA_026401115.1 Tetraselmis chui | reverse complement strand
ACACATGATATTGGATATGCAAACCTCTAGATTCAAATCAATCTGACCATTTACCCTAGGGCACGTTTTGCCAGTAACCTAAAGCCAAAGGCTTGCACAGCCAGAATTAGTGTTGCGGGGGGGACGGAGTGAGCCAGCCGAAGAACCGCCAAGCAGCAGGTGATGGGGTCATGGTTGGGTCAATATATTTGCCTTCGGTCACAGAGCTGTTCTTGGCCCAGCCACCCATAAATTTGATTACGGGGAGGGGCGCGCCGATGCAGCTGGCAGCGGACGCCGCGCCTTTCCGGAGGCTGTGCGACGTCCATTTAAAGCCAGCGGGCGCGGACGAGTGGACTGTGAGGAGGGCGAGGGAGAGCCAGGTGGAGATGGTGGACGCGGCGCCCCAATCAGCGGAGGGTTCTGCAGGTGAGAAACTCCAGAACGCGAGCGGGGGTGGCTTGCTGTAGAATTTTTTGCAGAAGGCGGCGCGCTGCTCTGTGTAGTAGTCGAGTAGGTCTGCCAGGACGGGGTTGGCGGAGATAGGGACAGCGAGAACCTGTTTCTCGCTGGCGTCGCGGCGCTGGTCGCCTTTAGATTTTCTGATATAGAGGCAGATTTGCTGCGAAGGTCTGTCGACGATTAGGTCTCCTGTTTGACAACGGGCGCCAGTTTCGGCCCGGCAGAAAAAGGTGTAATTGACGCATACCGCGAGGCAAGCTCGAAAACGTTGCAGTTGGGAGAGCGCTGCAGGTGTCCACGGAAGGGTGAGGTGTAGCGTGTCGGCGGCTTGTAGGATGTTCAGGGCCACGGGTGCGGGTAGCGGGAGACGCGTGGTGGCGGGAATGAGGCGGTGTTGCAGGATTTCGAGGCCACGTCGGGCGTCCGCCAGGAGGTCGCCCACCGCCACAGGTTGGCGTTGGTGGTCACGAAAGAATTTGTTGACAGCGGAGAAGTATGGTTGTAGGGAGCTTGCGGCGACCGTGCCGAGCAGGGCTAGCCACGCGGTGTAGCGGACCATGGTAGCAGGCGTGGCCTGTAGCGGGGCGATATTTTCCTCTGTACAAAAAATAAAAAATTGCCGCAGAGCGCTGTCGTAGCTGGAGTACGTCGAGGGCGCTAGGGAGCTGCTGAGTAGAGCGACCGCCGTAGCCCCTAGCTTGTCAGATCCTAGGAGGTCTTGGAAAGTTTCAGCGAGATTGGCGGACCAGGGCGCCTGTGCTGCTTCGAGGCGTAGACCGTAGCGGGGCTGTCATGTACGCAGAGCCGGCCCGCGCTGTACAGGGGCGTTTACTTGTACCGGGCGAAGCGCCCGTCCAATCGCACCGCGTCGGGTGTACAGCCACGAAGGGGTTAGAGACGAAAGGCCACGATGCTCCACGCGGGAGGCCCGACCCCCTCGGGCTTGCCGCGTCTGCCGGGAAAGAATAGGTCGCGCGCTGCTGGGAAGTGCAGCGTTTCGGTGGCCAATCGAGCGAACGCGTGGTACCACGGTTTGTTGGGCCAAAAGGGGGCGACGACCGTGGCTGGGGCTTGAGCTTGGGCGAGTTTGGCGGCGAGGGCAGGGAGGGCTGACCAGGGTGGGTTGCAGTAGTTGTTTTCTCGGCGCCACGCGTCGTCGGATAGGCGGAGGGAGTCGACGTCCTCGCACAATGGGTCGCGCCAGCGGGCGTTGAAGCGGGGGAGTTGCGCGTTGAGCATGGACGCGAAACGGTCGATAGTGTGGGGCCCCCATCGGCGTTGCAGGTAGGAGAAAACACGGGGGTTGAGCTGCCAGTCCTCGTAGTCCAGCTCGCGGCTTAGCTTGTCGGCCCATATATTGGCTGCTGAGCGGATGTAGCGCGGCCGGATGTTGATGTCGTTGTTGTCGAGGAGGTACCATAGGCGACGGAGTTCGGCCATCATGGCGGGAGAGCGCGAGGTGAGCTTGGTGAGGGCGGCGACCACCGCAGTGTTGTCCTCGTGTAGGAGGACTTGCCGGCCTCGGAGTTGGGGTAGAAAGGATTCCACCGCGTGTCGCACTGCACGAAGTTCCTTCCACGTGATGTGTTGTTGGCGGTCGGTAGCGCACCAAAAACCCCGGGCTTGATAGTTGGCGTCCTCGTTTAGAACGGCACCCCAACCGTAAGCACTCGAGTCGGCGTGGAGGTAGGCGGTCTCGATAGGCTTGTAGATGGACCGGCCGTTGTGCTGAGTGGGGACCGTGCGCCACCACTCGAGGTCTCGGCGTAATTGGTGGGTGAGTCGGACGCGTCCGCCCCACCCAACACGTGTGGCTAACACGTCGTGGAGCTCGCGCAAAAAGAAGCGCGCGGGGGCGATTGCGAGGTAGAGGAACTGCGCTTTCCCGGCGAACGCCGCAAGGTGGCGTGTAGGAAGCCATCGGGCGTTGGAAGCGGCCCGGCCGAGTAGGGAAGAGGCTTGTTGCGCGAGCTGGTGGAGTTTTGCGGGAGGGGCGCGAAACATGCCGTGTTGTAGGTCCACCGTTAAGCCCAAGTGGTCGCCGACTTGAGTTGGTGTCCAAACGCCTTTCTTGAGGTTGCGTTCGAGGCCGAGGGTGTCGAGGAGGGCTTGGACGCGCTCGCGTAGTAAGAGAGCGTCCGCGTAGGAGTCGGCGAGGAAAAGGAAGTCGTCCATGTAGGGGAGTAGTCGGGTACCCCGCCATCGCGTGTTGCGGAGGAAGCGCTTTGTAGGGCGGCGACTGTGAGGGTGGGTAGTCGCTGGCACCGGTTGCGGAGGGCGTCGTAGGTGGTTTGTGAACACTTGAGTTAGCTTGCAAAAGTAGTAGGCCGAACCCGACCAACGAAAGGAAAGGCATGCTAGGCGCCATAGCGTGCCGCGGTAGTTGACCGTGAAGAAGTCCCGGTCTTCCTCCCGGATGCCAAGGGTGTAGTACCCGTCGGCAAGGTCGAGGGAGACGAAGTAGTCGCCTGGACGCGAGAGGTGACGTAGATGCTTGAGAGTCTCGCACGTCATGGTGAAGGTTGAGCAATAGCGGTTGAGTTCTCGAAGGTCGATAATCAAACGCCATTGGTTGCACCCGGGTTTTGGAACTAAAAACATCCGGGAAACGTAGCGAGGGTTGTCCGCTCGCTCCCAAGCGCCGCAAGCCTCGAAGCGGGGAAGCTCCGAGTTTAGAAACTCGAGTTGGGCATGTGTCGCGTCGAGCATAGAGATGCCGTGGTTGAAGGGCTTGGGGCGTAGGCCGTGTTTGAACTTTACGCGGACGCCATGGCGGATCCAATTTAGGACTTGGCCGCTCGCGCCGATGCGCTCCCACTCCCGCCATCTTCGACGTACGCGGTGGCGCATGTAGGAAGATGTCGGGGAGCATGAATCGGCGCGGCGGGCCACACCGTCATTTCTTGGTCGTGGGTTTAGCCGGGTCGGTCGGCTTAGGTGGCGCGGTGGCGCGGGCTGCTGCTGCTGCTGCTGCTGCGGCTTTGCGTTTGTCGGCGGCGGCCTTGCGGGCTCGGGCGTCGGGACCGGGGTGCCTGTCCGGCGTGACTTTGGCGAAGGCAGCGCCGGCGGCGGCCTTGCTGGCGGCGTGTAGGCTAACTTCCAGCGTGCGGTCGACGAACGCTTGGCGAAGCGCATCCAATGTGCCGGAGACCGCGGTAGGGCGCGGTCGGCAAAAGCGCTCGTGGGCCAGTTCGGCGAAGACGCGGTCCGCATCCGTGCTCGTTTGTCCGCTCTTGGTGAGGCGGAGGAAGCCCAATGTAGTACGGGCGGCCTCCTCCGTCGCCATGTGGGTGCGATGACCCGCTCGGATGAGGGTAATCGCTGCCGTCTGCTCTGTCGATAAAGGTGGGCCTTGCGAGAGCGTGTCCAGAGCCTCGCCAATTGCCGCGTTGGCGCAGCTGTCGAAGAAGGCATAGCACCCGATGTGTAGGTACTCGTCGTAGGCGGCTTGGGTGCGCTTGTCGCTTAGAGTGCGGGCGGTGTCGTCCGTGAGGGTCCACAGACGTGGCTCTTCGACGTCACGAGGGGGACGTTCGAGGCCGGCCGGGATGACTTCGCCGTAGTAGGTGAAGTCGACGAAATCGGTCGCGGAGGGATCGGGTTCGTCGTCGAGCAGGTCGATAGGTGGCTCGGGGGCCGCCTTACCACCCTCCGTCGCTGTGGTCGCGTCGGTGGGAATGGACTGCTGTTGATCAGTAGTAGCAGGTGTGGCTGTCGTGCCTCGGAGCTGGGCGAGCAAGGCAGCGTTAGCCGCCAAAAACTGTTCCGTTATCCGTTGTTCCGATGCCAAAACTGCCGTACGAATCTGTTCGGCTGTGCGTTGTTCGAGTGAGGTAGCGTGAGGGTCGGCCGCTGCGGCGGATATAGACTGCTCAGGCTGCATAATGGGGAACTCTGTAGCTGAACGAGGGGAAGTGTCGCGTGACGCTCGAGTGCGCATGGGACGAAAAGTAAGGTTGACACCCTACTCGACTACTAGAGTCGAGACTGCATTCGATTGGCTGAGCGCGAAAGCAGAGAGTGCCTAGGCTCGTGGCTAGCTACGGCTTATAAGGCACGGGCTAGCTAGAGCTGACCGTTGGGGAAGTCGTTGGTCGTTGGCTGTGTCTAACTGCTCGGGCAAGGTGGTTGCCCTGCAGGTGAGACGCGCCGATATTAAACGGTAACAGTAACCGCTAGAGTTACTGTCCCGTACACATGATATTGGATATGCAAACCTCTAGATTCAAATCAATCTGACCATAAATGAAATTAAATGTACTATTAAATTGTAGCATGCCTTCCTGTTCCTCGGGCTTAGATTTATTTTTCCTCCTTTCTTCTTTTCTGCTTGGTGGCCACCACTGCTTTTTCTTGTAAGAAGTTTTTTATTATACAAAAAATAATCGCTTTGTGGTTATTTTATCAACATAAAGCAACCAAATGAAATGAATATAAAAACATTCATTTTAAGGTTCAGAATGACCACCCCCCATTCCAATAATGGTCAGATTGATTTGAATCTAGAGGTTTGCATATCCAATATCATGTGTACGGGACAGTAACTCTAGCGGTTACTGTTACCGTTAATATCGGCGCGTCTCGCCTGCAGGGCAACCATCTTGCCCGAACAGTTAGACGCAGCCAACGACCAACGACTTCCCCAACGGTCAGCTCTAGCTAGCCCGTGCCTTATAAGCCGTAGCTAGCCACGAGCCTAGGCACTCTCTGCTTTCGCGCTCAGCCAATCTAGGCTTCGCGCGAATGCAGTCTCGACTCTAGTAGTCGAGCAGGGTGTCAGTTTTACCTTTCGTCCCATGCGCACTCGAGCGTCACGCGACACTTCCCCTCGTTCAGCTACGCAGTTCCCCACTATGCAGCCTGAGCAGTCTACATCCGCCGCAGCGGCCGACCCTCACGCTACCACACTCGAACAACGCACAGCCGAACAGATTCGTACGGCAGTTTTGGCATCGGAACAACGCATTACTGAGCAGTTTTTGGCGGCTAACGCTGCCTTACTCGCTCAGCTTCGACAGCCGACAGCCACACCTGCTACTACTGATCAACAGCAGTCCATTCCCACCGACGCGACCACAGCGACGGAGGGTGGTAAGGAGGCCCCTGCGCCACCTATCGACCTGCTTGACGACGAACCCGACCCCTCCGCGGCCGAATTCGTCGACTTCACCTACTACGGCGAAGTCATCCCAGCCGGCCTCGAACGTCCCCCCCGCGACGTCGACGAGCCACGTCTGTGGACACTCACGGACGACACCGCCCGCTCACTAAGCGACAAACGCACCCAGGCAGCCTACGACGAGTACCTACACATCGGGTGCTATGCCTTCTTCGACAGTTGCGCCAACGCGGCAATTGGCGAGGCTCTGGACACGCTGTCGCACGGCACACCTCTACCGACAGAGCAGGCGGCAGCGATTACCCTCATCCGAGCGGGTCATCGCACCCACATGGCGACGGAGGAGGCCGCCCGTACTAGATTGGGCTTCCTCCGCCTCACCAAGGGCGGACAAACGAGCACAGATGCGGACCGCGTCTTTGCCGAACTGGCCCACGAGCGCTTCTGCCGACCGCGCCCTGCCGCGGTCTCCGGCACATTGGATGCGCTTCGCCAAGCGTTCGTCGACCGCACGCTGGAAGTCAGCCTACACGCCGCCAGCAAGGCCGCCGCCGGAGCTGCCTTCGCGAAAGTCACACCGGACAAGCCTCCCGGCCCCGACGCGCGAGCCCGCAAAGCCGCCGCCGACAAACGCAAGGCCGCTGCAGCAGCAGCAGCCGCAGCACGCGCCACCCCCTCCCCCAAGCCGACCGACACGGCTAAAACCCCGAGCAAGAAATGACGGTGTGGCCCGCCGCTCCGATTCCTGCTCCCCGACGTCTTCCTTCATGCGCCACCGCGTGCGTCGAAGATGGCGGGAGTGGGAGCGCATCGGAGCGAGCGGCCAAGTCCTAAACTGGATCCGCCATGGCGTTCGCGTAAAATTCAAGCAAGGTCTACGCCCCAAGCCCTTCAACCACGGCATCTCTATGCTCGACGCGACGCCGGCCCAACTCGAGTTTCTAAACTCGGAGCTCCCCCGCTTCGAGGCTTGCGGAGCTTGGGAGCGGGCGGACAACCCTCGCTACGTTTCCCGGATGTTTTTAGTTCCAAAACCCGGGTGCAACCAATGGCGTTTGATTATCGACCTTCGAGAACTCAACCGTTATTGCTCGACCTTCACCATGACGTGCGAGACGCTCAAGCACCTACGTCACCTCTCACGTCCGGGCGACTACTTCGTCTCCCTCGACCTTGCCGACGGGTACTACACCCTTGGCATCCGGGAGGAAGACCGCGACTTCTTCACGGTCAACTACCGCGGCACGCTATGGCGCCTAGCATGCCTCCCCATGGGCTGGTCGGGGTCGGCTTACTACTTTTGCAAGCTAACTCAAGTGTTCACGAACCACCTACGTCGCCCCCCGCAACCGGTGCCAACGGCTACTTCCCCTCACAGTCGCCGCCCCACCAAGCGCTTCCTCCGAAACGCGCGATGGCGGGGGATTCGACTCCTACCCTACATGGACGACTTCCTTTTCCTCGCCGACTCCTACGAGGACGCCCTCCTACTGCGACAGCGCGTTCAAGCCCTACTCGACAGCCTCGGCCTCGAACGCAACCCCAAGAAAGGCGTTTGGACACCTACCCAAGTGGGCGACCATTTGGGCTTAACGGTAGACCTCCATCATGGCATGTTTCGCGCCCCCCCCGCAAAGCTCCAACACCTCGCGCAACAAGCCTCATCCCTACTCGGCCGAGCCGCGTCAAACGCCCGGTGGCTACCTACTCGCCACCTTGCGGCTTTCGCCGGAAAGGCGCAGTTCCTCTACCTCGCCATCGCCCCCGCGCGTTTCTTTTTACGCGAGCTCCACAACGTGTTAGCCACACGGGTTGGGTGGGGCGGACGCGTTCGCCTCACCCACCAACTCCGCCGCGACCTCGAGTGGTGGCGCACGGTCCCCACCCAACACAACGGCCGGTCCATCTACAAGCCTATCGAGACCGCCTACCTCCACGCCGACTCGAGCGACTACGGTTGGGGGGCCGTTCTCAACGAGGACTCCAACTATCAAGCCCGGGGCTTTTGGAGCGCTACCGACCGCCGACAACACATTACGTGGAAGGAACTTCGAGCGGTGCGACACGCGGTGGAATCTTTTCTACCCCAACTCCGAGGCCGACAAGTCCTCCTACACGAGGACAACACTGCGGTGGTCGCCGCCCTCACCAAGCTCACCTCGCGCTCGCCCGCCATGATGGCCGAACTCCGTCGCCTATGGTACCTCCTCGACAGCCACGACATCAACATCCGGCCACGCTACATCCGCTCGGCGGCCAACATATGGGCCGACGCGCTAAGCCGGGAGTTGGACTACGAAGACTGGCAGCTCAACCCTCGCGTTTTCGCCTACCTTCAACGCCGGTGGGGGCCGCACACTATCGACCGTTTCGCCTCGATGCTCAACACGCAGCTACCACGCTTCAATGCCCGCTGGCGCGACCCCCTGTGCGAGGACATCGACTGCCTACACCTCCCCGACACGGCGTGGAAGTGCGAGAACAACTACTGCAACCCCCCTTGGTCTGCCCTACCGGCGCTGGCAGCAAAACTCGAACAAGCTCAAGCAGCGGCAACCGTTATCGCCCCCTACTGGCGAAACAAAACGTGGTACCACGCGTTCGCACGCTTGGCCACCGAGACCGTGCACTTCCCAGCGTCCCGCGACCTGTTCTTTCCCGGCAGGCTGGGCAAGCACGAAGGGGTCGGGCCGCCCGCGTGGAGCATCGTGGCCTTTCGGCTAACACCCCCTCTTGGCTCTACACTCGACGCGGTGCGATTGGCCGAGCGATACGCCCGGACCGGTTAAATGCGCCTGTACAGCACGTCCCCCCTCTGCGTACAGGACCGCCGCGCTACGGATTACGCCGTGAAGCAGCACAGTCGCCCTGGTCCACCGATTTAGCTGAAACTTTCCAAGACCTCTTAGGATCGGACAAACTCGGGGTTACGGCGGTTGCCCTACTCAGCAACTCGCTAGCGCCCTCGACGTACACGAGCTACCAGAGCGCAATCAGACAATTTTTTATTTTTTGTGCAGAGGAGAACATCGCCCCGCTACAGGCCACGCCCGCCACAATGGTCCGTTACACGGCCTGGCTGGCCCTACTCGGAACGGTCGCTGCAAGCTCGCTACAACCCTACTTCTCCGCCATAAACAAGTTCTTCCGTGACCACCGGCGCCAACCTGTCGCCGTGGGCGAACTTTTGGCGGACGCCCGCCGTGGCCTCGAAATGCTACAGCACCGCCTGGTACCTACCACCGCTCGCCTCCCGCTACCCGCACAGGTCGCCCTAGACATCCTACACTACGCCAACACCCTTCACGATACTTTCGCGTGGACCCCTGCTGCCTTCCCCCAGATGCAACGCTTCAGGGCCTGTTTAGCGGTGTGCGTCAATTACACGTTTTTCTGCCGCGCCGAAACCGGCGCCCGCTGCCAGACCGGCGACCTCGTGGTCGACAAGCCTTCGCAGCAAATCTGCCTCTACGTACGGAAGTCTAAGGGGGACCAGCGCCGCGACGCCAGCGATAAACTGGTCATCGCTATCCCTGTAGCCGCTAACCCCATCCTGGCGAACCTGATCGACTACTACACGGAACAACGCGCTATATTCTGCACAAAATTCTACAGCAAGCCACCCCCGCTCGCCTTCTGGAGTTTCTCACCTTCAGAGCCCTCCGCCGATTGGGGTGCCGCGTCCACCATCTCCACCTGGCTCTCCCTCGCCCTCCTCACAGTCAACTCGTCCGCGCCCGCCGGCTTTAAATGGACATCGCACAGCCTACGGAAAGGTGCGGCGTCCGCTGCCAGCTGCATCGGCGCGCCCCTCCCCGTAATCAAATTTATGGGTGGCTGGGCCAAGAACAGCTCTGTGACTGAAGGAAAATATATTGACCCAACCATGACCCCAACACCTGCTGCTTGGCGGTTCTTCGGCTGGCTCACTCCGTCCCCCCCGCAACACTAATTCTGGCTGTGCAAGCCTTTGGCTTTAGGTTACTGGCAAAACGTGCCCTAGGGTAAATGGTCAGATTGATTTGAATCTAGAGGTTTGCATATCCAATATCATGTGTACGGGACAGTAACTCTAGCGGTTACTGTTACCGTTAATATCGGCGCGTCTCGCCTGCAGGGCAACCACCTTGCCCGAACAGTTAGACGCAGCCAACGACCAACGACTTCCCCAACGGTCAGCTCTAGCTAGCCCGTGCCTTATAAGCCGTAGCTAGCCACGAGCCTAGGCACTCTCTGCTTTCGCGCTCAGCCAATCTAGGCTTCGCGCGAACCCACCCACCCATCCCTATAATCCTGCGCTAATCGACCCCCAGACCCTGTCTGTGGGTGTCTTTTGGCCAAATTGTAAGCAAGCTGACATCTTTGGCAAAACGTGCCCTAGGGTAAATTCTCCTATTACCTTGCCACCGTCCACGTGAAAGTTGGTTTTTGGTTTCCATATAATAAAGACAGACCGGCAGGAACATGCACATCATATGTATGGTTTCGCGGATGGTGGCTAAGTTCATCTGAGAACCGGCCTTAAACTGTGTACAGGTAAGAGACAAGCAGGGAGGGAAACCCTAACTGCCCGGCACTTTCCTGTAGCACTAACCCCTCACGCTACCCCCAAGTCTCTAGATCGACAGATCCGAAACCCGGGCCGGGGATAGCTGAGCGGTATAATACCATCCCCGGATTCGAACCCGCGTCACTAATGAGCCTGAGCACATCATATGTAGGGACATTTTTTTTGCATTTTTTTTTGTTATTATTCATCGGAGCTCTTATTGTTTAAAATAATCAGGTATAGCGCTCAGTAGCCGTAGAGATACATGTAGATTACTTACAGGTACCTGTATCGCTGTGTTCAGTAACAGGGCTGTCCCAAGCGGCGCGCTCATCAGAATCAAACGCACACTCCCGCGCTCAATATTATTTCTGCGCCTCGTTGCCCCAGCCACAGTGCCACAGATACTCGTCGATTGAAGCAATAGCCGTGGGTTTCGAACGATTTCCCCCAGCAACGGGTTCCTTTGCTGGAAGGAAGTTGCTTTCGGCGAGCGCTGCTCCTGCGACTCTCTGCGCCTGAGAAGCGACTCGGAATTCGTTGAAGGAACTCAGCGCACTCGTCGGCGTGGGCGATGGTCAGAGTGGTGACCTGGAATGTAAATGGTCTTCGGGCGGTTGTGAAAAAGTATGGCTCTCTGTCGCACGTGCTGGAGCTTCTCCAAGCCGGTAAGGAAGTACCAACCCCCTGGCGCAAGTCAGGCTATCGCCATTATTTGCGCAAGTGCAGTTCTTCTATCGGGAGAGGCAACGTTTCCACGTGGGAGCTACCCGGTACCAAGTTAGCACTGTCAGACAGAGTGTGTTAGCTCTAGTATGTGCCCATTCAACGGAACCGCGAGACGGCAGGGGGGGATGGCCACCGTGTAGAGCGTGAGCGGAGTGGCTACATATCTGCTTCCGTTTACATTTTCTGTATGGAATGTCACTGACGGTTTGGGGACGGTGTTGTATTCTGCGTGCACAGACATTGTGTGCGTCCAAGAAACCAAGCTTACAAGATCAGAGCTGACATCGGACCTGGCTGTCTGCGACGGCTGGTGCTTGCCCTCACAACCCGGCCCCATCGCTCGAAAATAAACCGGCACTTTATTTCTGAGTGCGAGTAGTTGATCTTAACTTTCCCTTCCGTGCTTGACGTGAGTGCTTTACGCTTTGCCGCAGGGACTCGTACTTCTCTTCGTGTCGTACCCGCCAGGGCTACTCAGGTACGACTCGCTGATCTACATTCCAACTCCACTTGAGTCATTTGATGCCGTCCAATTCCGTCCAACTCCAGGCTTTGCCTCGAGCAATTCTGCCCAACATCATTATAGCACGGGCCTGGTAATGCACAGGTGTGGCCACATTCTGCCGGAGCTGCGTTTCGACGCCCAGCTGGGCAGGCGAAGGACTGGGAGCAGCAGGAATGGCCAATACAGGTAGGAGTGGCGTATCTACTGCATTGCAAGGCTGCATATCGGGGAGCATGTCCACAGGTCTGACGTGCGGGGGTTAGCATTGCAGGGGCTGATGGATTGGACTCGGACTGCTTCGAGGGATGGCTGCCAGAGGAGCTGGAGGAGATTGATCAGGAGGGGCGGGTGGTGATGACCGATCATGGTGCCTTCGTGCTGGTGAACCTTTACGGTCCGGCGCTGTCCATGGAGGAGAGAGTGGAGGAGAGACTGAAGTATAAACTAAAATTCTACAAGGTCAGCGCCACAGTCGCACATTTTGCCAAGCGAGTGGAGTGCATCATTGTCGCATCTGTGATATTGGTCAGATCAGGATGTTTGGAGGGTTGAATGTAAGGGGCGGTCTCTACAGGCGTTGGAGCTTCGAATGCATAGGTTGCAGCAAGCTGGACGGCATGTTGTGGTTGTGGGTGACTTCAACATCTCTCCCAAGCCCATCGATCACTGTGATCCGAGCCCAGGATTCTGCCAGCGGCAAGGTGAGCATGTCCTAGGTTCTTATCATCTATCGTCTTTGGAGTTGTGTCAACTACATTCATCTGATAACGCTTTCCTGGTAAACTCAGATCGGCGTTGGCTCCTCCAGCTGCTGGCTTCCGCAGCTGATCCGAACGAGAACCACGATGCAGGCCCCATTGTGGACGTCTTCCGATGTTGCCATCCACAGCGGTGAGCGCATATGTGCGGATTTATGTCCGTATGTGTGTGTGTGTGTGGTTGTGTGTGCGTGTGTGTGTGAGCGGCGGCATCTTTGCTGGCTTGAGCTTGTGTGTGTTGTGTACATATGTAATTTAATATGTATGTATGGTCTCGTTTGTGTGTATGGGTGTGTGTCTATATGTGTATGTGTGCGTGTGTGTGTTTGTTTGTGTGTGTGTGTGTGTGTGTGTGTGTGTTTTCATTCGTTAATGTGCCCGTTTGTGTGCATGTGTGCTGGCTTGCGTCTGTATTTTGTGTGCGTCTGTGGCCTAATATGTATGGTTGTGCTCGTCTGTGAAATGTGGAAGTGTGTGAGTGTGCGTGCATTTGTTTTTTGGTGTGTGTGTTTGTGTGTGTGTGTGTGTGTGTGTGTGTGTGTGTGTGTGTGTATGTAAATATACATATATGTGTGTGTGCACTCGCCCGTGCTTGTGCGTGTGAGTGTGAATATTTGTGTTATCTCTTTATCACTTGGTGTGTGTGAATAGGGGAGGGTGGGGCTCATCCGCAATATCCCTGAAATACCTGCGGGGAAGATGGACGTCCAACTGTTTTTTTAATCTTCTCGCCAACTACAATTATCACATATTTAATATTATCTGCCATTATTACGAATACAACTATCGACCCTTAACTCTTATGATGGCCTCATTCGTCTATCTGATTCCCTCGTCCACCGCGTCCCTCAATCCCGGACGGCAGGCCCGGCGCGTTCACCTGCTGGAACGTCTCCTCTGGAGCTAAGAAAAACAACTACGGCACACGAATCGACCTCATTCTCGCCGCGGCGCCAGCGGGCACGTCCCACGCTGCCCTGTGTTCCATCATTCGCAACTCGGTAGGCCCCCTCTCAACCCAATCCTCCCTCCTGCCGCATGCCCTGTTCCTGCGCCACCAACAGCCCTTTCAACACTCGGTGCTTTCAACAGGACATCTTCCCCCAGTTTGAGGGCTCAGACCACGCGCCATGCCATGCCGAGCTTGAATTTATCGGGCTGCACACAGACCTCCAGCCCGCTGCAATCAGCATGCGCCATGTCTTCAAAGGGAGGCAGGTGATTTTGATGCTGCCTATATTCGGAGGGCATGGTACACTGTCCAGGGATGGCTCTCTTTGCTGGCCCTGGTACACGAAACATGAGTCCTTATGAGATCCCTGACGCAATGCTTGCGATTTGATGATTTACTTCGCCGTGTGGGAATGTGCAGACTGTTCTATGGAATATGCTGGCAAAAGGTAAAGCACAAAGAGGAGAACAGCGTACGTGTCCAGAGCAGGTAGGGACACGAGTTGAGGTGAGGATGGCGACTTCAATTGACTTTATTCTGCGTGTAAAGGCACTCTCGGCTGTTTTAGGATATTGTATATGCCAGCTTCGATGTAAGTGGTCTATTAGGGGCGTATGTGGGAAGGTGTCCATGTCGCGGTGTTTGCTGGTGCCGTGGCTTGCAGAATGGTGGGATAGCGGAGAACGATGGGAGCGACACGGGGGCCCGAAAAAGGGTCGCACTGACATCGACAGCGGCACCGAGAAAGGTGCAGAGGGGCATCGGAGCTTTCTTGACTGGCTGGCCGGCGAAAACTAGCGGTACAACCTCGGATGGCGGACGTCCATCCCGCGATTGTAACGGTAGTCCTGACCGTGCGGGGAGCACGGCCCCACTGCCGTCGAGCTCCTCCGGGTTGCGCGACGGTGTCGAAAAAGTTGACAGTGCAGCGCAACCCTACCAACGAGATAAAGACGACCGATTTATTACGTTCCCAAAGCAGTCGGTGGGCTCTGCGGCGGACGGCCCGTGGCTGCCCCCAGAGGACGCGTCCAGGGCGTGGCTCAAAATTCAGGTGCTTTGAGCAGCCAGACGAGGGCTGCCGTTGCCTTCTTAACTATGCATCTTTTTGAGTCGCTGAGGAGCGTTTCTGTCGCAGAGTCGAATGGCCCCGCCGCCCTGCCAAGGTCACAGGGAGCCCTGTGCTGTGCGTGTTGTGAAAAAAGCTGGCCCAAATCAAGTACGCCCCGTTAGTCCAATCACCCGTCTAATAAGGCCGCATCAGATTCTCACTCTCAGGCATCCATCCATCCATCCAATAGTTTGTTCTGAAAACTCGCGTGCGGGTCGGAAGCAACCAAGTGGCATAATACCTGTGGTAAGGGTAGATTTGAGGTATTCTAAACTCTGTTATATTGATACACCAGGAGTTGCCCTTTCTATGGTCCTTCGATGCCGCAGCGAGAAGACTCTCGTGGTTGTCTGGGCCTTGTTTTATTATGTTGTCATCGTATTTGGGCTCCTGAGACAGCGTTCTCATCGCTTTTTGGCACTGGGACTACGTTCTCATCGCTGTTTGGCACACTTTTTCCCAGTTGTTTGCTTGATGTTATCAATTTAGTTCCCTCCTAATTCGGCCTTTCCCCTTAGCTACATTTCATTAACTCCCCTTTCATCCGTCGTCCGTCTTGTTTGCGGAAATGTTCTAAAATTTATTTAGCGACGGGATATATGAATCAAAATTGAAGTCATATCACTGACAAGTTGGCGATCGCGGGCTTGTCTCGGCAGGGGCGCGTGTTCTTTGTGTGTGACAGGTCGGCAGGGAAGCCGCCCGAAGGACGTTGCAACCACTTCCAATGGGCTAACCATCGGATGACTAAAGGACGATAACGCCATTTTCCGCGACCAATCACTTAGCCATCGGTATTTTCATGGTTCGCTTTTGCATCTTGTTCATCGGCAACATCAAAAGTAAAAGTATTGATACCTCTTGGAATTGGAAGTAGATGGCTACACCTAGGCCGTGCTAGTCCCACAAGGGGGTCAAACGTGGTGCCTAGAAAAGTGAGAAGAGAGAGATTGGCGGCCGGAAAGGCAGCGTAGGCCGTAGGGCCGGCCGGCCGCCACTAAGTGGGATATAAAAAACCATAGCACTTAGTACCATATATATTATGACAACTAGTTGCCTTGTACTTAAGCACTAGGCACCCCCCCCCCCCCCCTTCAAGGTAGCCGAGGTCTTGCCGGCGCCCTAGCTTGTGTCGAGGAAGGTACCATCTCACTCGTAGGTGTTGTGCTAGTAGCGCGTGTCTCATGCCGGGTAGGAGTCGCAACATGTGCCCCCATCAACGTGCTAATGCCGGCAAGTTGCCGACAAGAAACAGTTTCAAATCGACTACGGAATGTACTAGTCCGACATGTAAATTACACGGGAAGAATTGCCCACGGGCGAATTAGGCGACGTATGATAGCGACCGGCGAGAAAGAAGAAAAGCCAATAGCGTTGTCAAGGGCGTGTAGACACGCAAAAGCATAGACGGGCGCGGCTTGTGTTGACTCCCCCCCTTCGCCGTGGGTAAGGTGAGATCCTCGCTAAGCTATGTGAGCACTGTGGCGCTCCCTCGGGAAAAACACAGCGTAATCAAACCCCCTAAAAGCGCGCGTGTTTTGTACGCCGATGCGCGAATTCAAACCCACCGACACCATCACCGCGTCGCATACGCACAGTGCGTCGTTTGTTTTACTCCAACCTCACACCCTACCCCCCCGAGTGGATGCATGCGGCGATTACGTGTCAGGTGAGTCAATCGGCGGGTTGCAGACGCGTCATGAGGTGTGATTAGTAGGTCTAACGTCGTAGCGCCGTGTTACAGCATCACCGAGGTTTCTTCGCTGAGAATACTGTCAATTGCGCGTGTTTGCAGTTGCGACACCATTCGCTAGGGATAACTAGCCATGAGTGGAGAGCATGGACGCGGGGGTATTATGCGAGTACAAGGTCGACAGAACCGCTTCATAAAACAAAGATCTGCCGAGGCTAGGGCGGTAAGGGCCGAAGCCGCCGCGGCGGTGGTTCTCGCGGGTCGTACGGGCGGCGCATCACCATCAGCAATAAAGCCAACGAGTGAAAGACTGCAGCGCAAGCTCGAGGA
The DNA here is from genome assembly GCA_026401115.1 of Tetraselmis chui. Taxonomy (NCBI): domain Eukaryota; kingdom Viridiplantae; phylum Chlorophyta; class Chlorodendrophyceae; order Chlorodendrales; family Chlorodendraceae; genus Tetraselmis; species Tetraselmis chui. Next base: position 25,391 of record JAPMLY010002864.1, on the reverse strand, counting down.
CGCGAAACGGTCGTTGGCCGCGGAGCGCGAGCGTGCAAGGTCAGCAATAAAGGACAAAGATAATGCACGGTTGTTGTCGGCAAAGCAGGTGGAGAGCTTGGAGGCTGCGCTTGAAGTTGCTCAGCGAGAGATTGCGGCTTTGAAAAAGGCGAACATCAAGCTTCAGCAACAGATGGAGCTGTTGCTCAGCGTCGCCGGGACTGTTCGACCGGCTGAGGGTCGTGGCAAGTCTAACAGCGAGTCGCAGCGGAAGGCAATCCTTAAGAAACGGAAGGCGATCAAAAGTGGTGTTGCCGTCCGCCCGTTAACGAAGTTGATAACGGTGCCGTCTGTGACCGGCGGCGCGCGTCGGGGCTGGTATAAGCGGGAGGTGAAAGGAAAGCTAATGGGGTTCTTGGAGGCACGCTACGACGGGGGTTGCGCCGGGAACACCGTCCTCCAACTCCTAAGCGGGTTTTTCGACTAGAATCCGGACGTGTTCGAGCGTATATGCGACTAGCGCGGTGTGGGGGTGCAAGTGGAGCGCAAGGTCGTCGCGTTCATCAGTGAGCATTGGTCAAAAGACCTTTGCTCGTTTCTGAAGTGGTTGTGCCAGCTGCCTTGGAGGAAGTACGGGACGATGAGGCATGTCATCTCAGGGGTATGGAACCCAGAAACAAGTGAGTACGACCCGCTTACGCTGCCTTATGGCACAGACATGGCGACCTTGTGGAGCCCGTCTTCGGTAGCGAGGGCGGATAAGGAGGTGGCCGATGCAGCTGGCATGGTGGTGTCGGAGGATGGACTGATGGCGCAGGTTTATGCGCGGGCTGCATTAACCCAGCGATTGCAACTCATTCCACTGGAGCAGTTAGAGGCACAGTTAACCATTGTAGGCGACCTCTTAATCCAGTTTCAAGGTGTAGCCATGACTCCCTTTTTAATAATATTTTTCATACACACATTTGATCCACATCAACACCGATCTTTGCCTTCCATAACATCAATATGCACACTCAATGCATGATTTGTGCAGACTGTAAAGAATGACCTTTTCGCGCCGATGTTGCGGTACAGCTGATGGTAACATTGCCTACAAGCGCAAGAACCAGGGGGGGCCGTCTTGTGCATTTTGAAGCCCATCGTCGAAGGGTGGGATGATGAGGGGTTTGTGTTGTCCGGGCAAGCGGTCAACAGCATCTACAACTGCGTGAAAATCTGCATCTACGAAGGCGCTGATAAGTACGATCAGTTTTCGGAAAGGACAAAAGGAATCCGCAAACAGATGGATGCGATAGTGGAGAGTGGCATCGAGGTGCACGGTCGCACCTTCCCTGTGAGGGAACTTATGGGAGGTGACACGGCATTCCTCGGGGCTTCCTCTGGTCATGCAGGCCCATCAAGCACCCACCATTGCCACATCTGCTCGCATAACAAGATGGATATGGCACTAACCAAGCGAGACTACCGCCGCAAGGGAGCTGCCATTCACTAAAACGGTGGACGTGTCGAACAGGCTTGCTCACGTCTTTGGCGCAGAGTACGGCCTCGTTGAGTCATACGTCTACCCGGGCTGCTCCGAGGTGGTCAACAAACATTTGCAACATGCACCAGCGGACACTGCAACCGCTCGACAGGCGTATCAACGGACACATTTTGGCCAGCGCCATGGTCACCCCCCAATCAACCAGTCCGTGCCCACTTTGGACAGGATTGGGGACAACATGCACGCAGGGCTACAAATCTGCCCGCATGTCATGTGGCAGACAATTCACTGCAACGTCACGACGACCTCGATGGCGACATCAGTGATGAACATCATGGATGAGGCCGGCATTTGGCGGGAAGTGAAGGTCATGTCGAAGGCGAAGACACCTACGAAGGCGGGCATGCCCCACTTTGACGGCCCTGAGCTGGAGACCTTGTTGCAGCAGCGGCAACGACTGCTCAACGTCGTCTTCCCTGACCCATCGATACCAGAGGCTGTGAGTGCCCGCTTTTTGTGGCAGCGATATGATGAGATGGTGGACGCATGGAGTGCGGAGCCTGACATCAAAGACACCGATGCGAAGAAGGCAGGAGCAAAAGCGCTAGAGGAAGCGGCAGACAACTTCTTCGACGCGTACATCAGTGTAGCCGGAGCTCATGATGTCATCCCATACATGCACCAGGTGAGCAACATGTTGATTATATTTGCATGCCACACACATAGTTCGTTTGCATGACACAGTATATGTCATTGGAAGACACTCCATATGATTATGATTATGTTTTTAGTTACGCTTTGTTTGTTAATTACTCTCTATTCCATGCAGGTTGCTTTTCACTGCCCTGAGTGGATGGAGGAGCATGGCAGCCTCAATCTGTTCAACGCGCAAGGGATGGAACACAGCAATACTGAGACGAAGCAAGGTTTCAGGAAGGCTACCAACAGGCAGCGGCAGCGCGTAACGCAGAAGGGAAATGTTACTCTTTTAAGGGTGGGGCAGAACATGAACCGTTCTCTGCAACTTGCTCGCCACAGGGCAGCACACGGGCCAACAAGCGGCAGTGGCAGCAAGTCAGCAATGCGGTTGTTACCCCACAAGCCGTCTGAAAAGTCAGCGGCGATCAAGCGACGTCAAGCAATAAAGGCAGAAGTGACGAAGAAGAAGCTGAAGCACAGCGAGTATACAGCCTAGGCATTGAAGATCGAGCCTCCTTATGTTATGTAGGCCCCCCATGTGAATTGTATCACCCCCTCCCGCCCTCCCCCCTCCCTTACTTAACTTAGCAATGATGCATATCACTGAAAAGCATGCAGAAGGGGCGCAAGGCGTCATCGTGATTTTCACCTTTAATTACATGTTCAGCTATCTATATTCATTATGATTATGGTGTGTGCATAGTGTGTCATCATGATGTGCTCGCCTCATCATGGTCGCCGCCCACCCACTTCGAAACAAGCTTCCGCTTGGCCCGCAGGTCGTGCTCCTTTTGTCGTCGCCTAACCCGCGCCTCGTGTTCCTCCTCCTGTGTCCTGCTCTTAATCGCCTCTTGTTTCCGCAAGCACGTTTTATATTCTGGCTTCAAGTGAGGCATCCACTTGATATCGGAGGAGTCGAAGGTAAACCCTGAGGTATACCCGCTGTCCGTCTCCGATGAAGCAGTGCTGTCCGTCTCCCCCGCTTCGATCCGGTGTTGTCGCAAGAGCGCGTCATGCTCCTCGCGATACTCTTGTCCCTTCTCCTCCCAAAACTCGGCTAGCCGCTTCAGATTCTGTACCATGGCCGCGTTCTCAGGTGGGTTCCCTTTTACGATACGGTGCCGTGCCCGTGGCGCCGGAATATTTGCCGTTCAATCCCACAGGAGTGCAGATGCGACAGCAGCCGAGGCATCTACCACTTGAGACGCATCTTGCATAAAGTCATTAACGACACCTTGCAGCTCTCGTCTCCACAACGCCTCCATGCTGTTTGCTAGCGGTAGCCACGGCCACACGGCCCTGTTGTGGAAGTCCAAGTTCTCTTCCTTGAAAACGCGGGGCATCCGTAGGGTCGAGCCCTCTTTTGCTCCCACCACGGCTTTGTTAAACGTCACAACGAGCTTGTTAACGTACCGTGAACTGTCAAGACTGAGAGGAGAACGTTCCCCGACAAGCTGCATTGTTCCAACAATTGAAACAAGGTCGCCACTAGGAAGTACACGAGCACAGTCGCGGGCCGCGATGCGCCGACGTTGCAGAGTTGTGGAGCTCCTGGGCGCGAGGGGTAGCATGTCTTGGAACTTGATGAGGTCTCGTATTGCCTCGAAAGAAGACGTCCAATAACACACCCTCGTCGCTCTTGGAAGGCGTGTACCACGGCGCCGCTCCTCCCAACCCGGGTGGGTATTGCAGTAGCTGCTCACGAGCTGCGGGGGAATGTTCCTTAGCGTCGCTTTCCCTAATCCTTCCACTCGGGCGTTCCCACATCGTGCGGAAAGCACTCCAGTAAGCGCTGCCCTCAAGTCATCAGCCGACAACAAACCTTCTCCTCCCATCGTGTTTGACTCTCCGCATTGTGTGCATGTGTCTTGCCGAATCAGTTGGTTGCTGGCAAGTCCGAGCACGCACGCTGCGCAGTTCTCACGGTACGCCATTGTGGAAGTTGTGCGGCGGCTGCGCGGCTCGGCGTGTATTCTACACCCGATGTTGCGATGACCTGCACTCCAAGAGCAACAAATATCGAGCATTTAGTCGCGAGAAACGATAAAACAGCCAGGGAGTCCCTTAAATATACCCTTCATGCGTATAGAATGGCCACGGCGCAACCATAAACGTGCCTTTCGGTGTTGCACTTCAGCTCTTACGGGATGTGAGTTGGTGAGTGAGGTGCCGGAAAAAAGTCTCTGCACACTGATAGACCCACCGACAGTTCACTGTCGACGACAACCTCGTACCTTAATCGTCAAACACTCCCCCCCAATGCGCGCCTTACAACATATTGTCGTCACAGCCGCGATTTCAAAAGTGATAGCTACTTGTGCTCGCCGTCCTTGGGGATTCAGTCATGTACAGTAGGATGGTGGTTGGGAGTAAACGGAAGTGCTCGTCGGGAGCGCCGAAATCGTTAAAACTGTATGTTTTTAGCGCGTACGCTTTTCGGGGGTTTGATTACGCTGTGAAAATAAGCAAAAACAAAACTAATTAAACTTTATCCGCCTCTCTGAACCTAGTGCATCGTAAGAATGGGTGGTGCACACACCATCTCCACGTACCACAGAAACGGCCTATTTTTGGAGCCTCCATACAACCTCCAAACCGAGATGTGCATCTCATGGCCGGTTTAAAACGGTGCCTTATGTCCAAGTCGACACAGTTTCGAAAAAACCCCGGTTGTCGGGCGGAGCTGCGGTCCGAGAGGTCAATTTCCCTCCAAACGACTAAGTTGGTGTCAGAGCAGAGAGAAGTCGGAAGTCAAAAGGCACCGACATGGCCGGCCGGCCGCCACTAACAAGGATATAGAGAACCGCCAACACAATAACACTGAGAGTACTAGGATAACAACTACAAGCCTTTTACATAAGCACTAGGCTACGAGATGCCAACGCTAACAAGACCGCATGATACGGGTGCTTGCAAAACACAACATGTAGAGGGTGCCGGTGCGGGTTTACATGTAAGCTTAGATCCGGGAGGCGCAAATTAAAAAACCCGGTGTAATTTATCTCATGATGTACTGGAAATTTTAGAGCGATTCCGTGTTCCGGGGATGCCGAGTTATAAGGGAGGGTGAAGAATGAAGGCGCCTCTGAGATGGTGCCGCTTGCCGGTTTATTTGTTTTTGCTGGAATTCGGAATGTACGGTATATGTGCCTTAAGTCTCTTCTATAACGTCTTCAACAATTCGGCAGTATAGTGCAGGCACGGGTAGTAGTAGTTTTTGAGGAAAAGCTCAAAATCCACAAGATCAAGTACCGATGTTTAATTTTTATACTCTTCATATTATAGCATATAAATGCCCGTGCAGGTATTCCTACATGTTGATGTGCGCACTAGACAGATATGCACGCGGCAACGCCGCTCGCTTAACCTAATTACCTCAACAGCATGCACCTACCGCTTTTAGGCATCCCGCGCACGCGCCAATAGGCATCGCGAGGAGGCTGCGGTCCCCTCCCCGAGCGTGTTCCGATAATTGGTTATGGGCCCTCGCAGTCTTAAGGACATTGCTCACACGCCTCCGCTACGCCCACGTCAATTGCCTAGAGCGCTAGCGGCAAATATTAGCTTGAGCAGTACAAGCACCACGGCCGGAAAGACGCCACCTCCGCCGCCGCCATCGAGGGGCATTAAGAAACACAACACATGCCAAGGGATCACGCGTTCACAGTCGCACGCAATCGGCCATCATTTGAGCTGTAGCTACCACCAACACGACACACACAAACCGAGTAACACTCGCACACACGGAGATGGCCCACTCGCCCGTGTCACTATCATCATCATGGCCGGTACAACAACGTTGCCGCCGCCGCCCACGGGGGATATCAACCCCGACTTCAACAAAGCGGCCACTCGTCCGCGAAGCCCTTCGCAGGGTGGCGAAGGAGACCGAGCCAATCAAGCAGGTTGTCCAGATGGTGGCGAGCCTGGCGAGCTTCTTAGTTCAAAAGGCGAAGAACAAAAAATTGTCGAAATAAGGTAAAACCCGAGCTCTCCCTCCATCGCTTTCGCCTTAGTGTCGCGCATGTTAGCCAAAGTGGGGGGGGTGGGGGGGGGGACGCTCTCTAGATCCGCCGTTCGAAGGTGGCGTACGAAGGTATCCGTGAGTATGCAAAAAACGATGAGAGCGACCAACCCATCGGTAGGCCGGCTAAGCGATAGAATTGTCTGCGAACGTTTGCCGTGAAATAATGTCCAAACTCTAGGGCGATTCCCGGAGCATAGAACCCGTCCTAAAGGTCGAAGCAAAACATATAATCGCATTGACGTGTAAAGTGTTGACCGCCTTATTAGGGTCTGTATCTTCAAGCCTTTTTTGGTACAATATTCTTTCATGTGTCATAAGTCGCAGATTAGTTTACACCCATTCTTGTCGGATTTCGGGACTTGGAACAGCCGAGTAACGAATATGTTGTTAGTAGAGTGCTCCCACGCTGTTGTCGCGACGAATCTAGCTAGTTTCGCTTCGAGAAACGCGATTTGCTCTTGTGTTGCGTCTTAAAATAATGGGAAATGAATGGTGGGGGGGGGGGTCGATTGAATGGTTGAATGGTGAGGGGGGTCGGTTGTGTCGGACGAAGGTAGAAACACCCTCCCTTATATGTTGTAGCACATGCCCACTCGCGCGGATATTCTCCCACACTTTCCAACTTCGCCGCACGTGATGACGCATGTATGCGGAGTCGAGTTTGCATGACTCGGCCCGGCGGCTCACCCGTCAGCCATGTGTTTCGTGTTCGACCTTGGCTTTCGGGTGTGCCGGGGGCTTGGGCTTGTTGGGTCTAGTTTTTGCTTTTCCCTTGTTGGCTGTTGGTCACTTTTCCTTAGGCTTTCCTCCGTTCGTGACACCTATGTTACCTCTTTTTGGCTAATGTCTGAAGCATCATGACTTTTGTGCCTGCCCTGCGGCGTGCAAGACTCCATGTAGACCTCGATGTGCTTGACGATCTTTGAGAGCGGCGAATAGTCCGCCGACTCTATTGGCGCTGCGTTCGCCGATCTGATTGTCGAAGAAGCGGGACAGACGAGGCGTTCGGCGGCGCGTTCTACCCCGGAGGGGAATTTCTTGCACTTGAAGCGACGGAGGTACGTAAGCTTTTCTTCGAGAGCGCTGCTTTATGCCCGGTGCGTTCTCGCGGTCGCGCCGACTAGACCCCATGTGTCCGTTTCGACTTGCGAGGAATTGCTTTTCGGAAGAATCGCGTCCATAATTGTTGTGTAATGGCGGCGTGAAAAGTACCGTAGCAGACTAGGTGTCGGTACTCGTCGCGAGAGTAGGTAATGCGTCACTCCTCGGGGAGGAACTTGTCGCCTTCGATCCGGCGCGGTCGCCAGAGTCACGGGCGGGTGACGTTTAACGGCGGAAGTAATTCCGTGTAGGCTGTAGGTAAGTCGTCTATCCAATCGAGTGGGTCGGAAAACGCGTCGTCTGGTAGAGTAGCCGAAAATGAAAAGGGAGCGTTCGTGTAGATACCACCCGAGCTGATACCCTCGCTAGAAGGCTCAAAAATGTTCAGTTAGGAGTTATTGGTATATTGGAGTTGGTGGGCGTGTCCTTCCGCGCGATGCCAAAGTTGATGAACTAACAATGTTAACTGTGCGACTTGTTCAAAGACGGAGGACTGTTAGCACTAGCATCCCGTTGCATAGTGCTTATGTACAAGCAAGCTATTTGTCATTCTTGTACTTAGTGTTATGCTATTAGCGGTACTCTATTCCCTGTAAGTGGCGGTCGGCCGGCCCTGCCGGTGCCTTCGCCGGCCGCCATCTCTCTCTTCCCACTTCTCTAGTCACCACAGCCGGCCCCCTTATGGGGCCGGCACGACCTCCGTGTAACTATCCGTTCCCAACTCCCACATGTTATGGGCCCTCCACCAAGTTGCAATAGAGAAGAGCGTGTGTAAAGCGCTCGGCGCCACGCTAGTCCTATATACTACCCCGGTAAAAAAGAGTAGAGCGAGTGTAAAGCGCTCGGCGCCACGCTAGTAATTCATCGTCCCACCGACACCACGCTTCGCCTTCGAGCTGGTTGTCCGCGGCTGTCCTACCATCTCCCACGTAAAAAGGAGAATAGCATGTGTAAAGCGCCCGGCGCCACGCTCGCCCCACCCAACTTTCAGTCTCACCTAGCCTTTAGCTTACCGATACTCTCGACCGGATCTTGTTTTTAAAGACCGACCCGCGAAAACTCGGCCCGTGCGTACTTTAATTAGTACTGTCATTGCTTTTTCCCGAGGCAATGCCGCAACGCTCACCTTACTTAGCGAGGAGCTTAACTTTCCCACGGCGAAAGGGGGGAGTCAACACGAGCGCCCGTCTATGCCTTTACGTGTCTACACGCTCCTAATAGCCTTGTTGGTTGTGCTTCTTCCTCGCCGGTCGCTCTCATGCGTCGGCTAATTCGCCCGTGGACAGTTTTTCCCGCTACATGTCAGAATAGTACATTACGCAGTATATTTTGAACCGCTTCATATCGGCAACTCGCCGGTAGCGGCACGTTCTTGTGAGCGCATGTCGCTACACCTACCCGGCTTGAGGCACACGCTAAAGCACTACACCTTCGACCAAGATGGCACCTTCCTCAACGCAAGTTAGGACGACGTCAAGACCTCGGCTACCTTGAGGGAGGGTGTTATCACTAGCATCCCGTGGCGCCCGCCGGCGGCGCAGCGGCGGCGGCCCTGGAGGGGGGTGCGCTCGCAGGCCCGTCGGCATCCCCTCACCTCCCCGTGGTGGGCGTTGGAAACCCCGTAGCCGTGCAAGGCCTGGCACGGTAGGGGGCTAAGAGGGCCGACAGCTCGATCCGCGGGATAAGCAACTGTCGGGAAAGCCCTATACAGAGGGCTTTTGAAAAAATAATTTCTGTGCAATACCGGCACCGCGATCTCCCGCTCGGCCCGTCCGATATGTTTTTTCGCGTACAGATACTCCTAAGAACAGACCTACCTCGAGGGGGTGGGACATGTACTTCAGGGGCGTTTGATTGCGAAGAGGGTACGGCCGGATCTGCGGTGGGGGTGGGTGTTGGAGCTAGTGGTGGCCAGCCGGGAAGCAGCGCCATGAAAGGGCGCTCGCTAGCCGCCGACCAACCCTGTGCCAGTCGACACTTCTCAGGGGGGGAGGCAAGACCTGGCACACGCCGGTGGCCGGTCGCATGCGGAGGAGCGGCTATGTGAGGCGGCGGCGATCCTCATGATCAACTGCCGCCGGAAAGCCATGTACGGAGGGCTTTTTGAATAATCAAACTAGTGTCCGTACCCGGCGTCGAGCTAGTTGGGGAGCAACACCAGGGTAGGGCGCTCACTAGCGAGCCGCCACGCCGACGAGATACATCTCCCGAGGGGGGGGGGGGGGGGGTTAGGCTTGGGCGGCAAGGAGGCATGTCGCGACGGAGGGAGCGACAATATCTGGCGACGACGACCCTTCGGGTCGGCGCCGCCGGAAAATCCCGTAGGGAGGGTTTTGACTAATATCTGTGCACCCGCGGCCCGACGGATCCGGCTACGGCGACCTGACCCCCCCCCCCTCCTCGATACCCACTACCGGATAGACGAGACCCTTGCGGGGGGGGGCGGGTGAGCGCGGAGGCCCCAACCTCAACAAAGTCTACTAGGTGCACGCGCGATCAGAGGGGGGAGGGTACGGACGCATGCCGGACTACCTGACAGGTACCCGGGTACCAAACAGTTAAAAAACCGCGGAAATGAGCGGGAAAATTCAGGTGCGGAGGCAGGAGCGCCCATTTTTTTTATGTCTATGTGTCTCGGCCCCCCCACCTGCCCTCGAGGTGACGGGGGACCGCGACAAGGAGGACCGTCGCGTCGGCGGATGCGGCGGCGACCTTGACGGGGCTTACGGGATGGAGCGGCGGGATCGACGAGCGACCACGCGAGGAGGGGTTTTCTGCCAGCCTTTCCCCTCCTATCTTCGGCAAGCCCGAAATTACGCGGGAGCTAGATTAGGCTGGCCCGTCGTCCCTCCCGAACGCTGACCGGCCTCGGCCGGTCGGCACCCCGGTTCGGTGGGAGCGGGCCGAGCATCGTGAAGGTCGAGCAGCAGTTTAGTTTTGCGTTTCTCGACAAGTGGATTTATTTTTAGATCGTCTGTTTTTCTTGATTATAAAATTATTACTCTATTACCGCTTAGGCGGGGGGACTGTGGCAATTACTGAGGTTGCTTACAGTTTTTTAACTCCCGAGGAACATCGACACACATTGCAGATAGGTGTGTCGATAGGTGTACCTGGTCGAAGAGATCCGGGCCCAACTTGCTAATAAGTCATGTATGGCGAAGTAGAGTGGCCCAAGAGACAACAGTCGGTCCAGTTTGCCGGCGCATGTTGTAAACAATTTCCAATTTCCAATTAGCATCCCGTTGCATACTGCTTTTGTACAAGGTAGCTACTTGTCATTCTAGTACTTAGTGTTATGCTATTAGCGGTACTCTATTCCCTGTAAGTGGCGGTCGGCCGGCCCTGTCGGTGCCTTCGCCGGCCGCCATCTCTCTCTTCCCACTTCTCTAGTCACCACAGCCGGCCCCCTTGTGGGGCCGGCACGACCTCCGTGTAACTATCCGTTCCCAACTCCCACAAGGACTCCACTTCCGGGACGGTGATAGCAAGGTACAAGTGGCCATGCACATAAATCGACATGTTTGTGCCTTAGGTAATCTTACACACTCGGTGGATAGATACGAACTTTAAGAAGAGATTGGGTACAGCTTGCTAGATTTCGAGAGTCTAGATACCGTGTGCGCGAGTTGTGCTTGCGCAAAAGGCAGAAGGTGGTCTTATGGTGCTTGCGGTGCGTCATGTATAGAGGGTGGGTTTCAATGAGGCAACGTATGTAAAAGCTAGCCTAGACGATTGGACTTGCGAAGCGTCGTGACAACGCTTTATGCTGTCTATCTAAGGGCACCGCACTGAGTGCGGTAAATACCGCACTCAGTGCGGTAGTGGCAAAAATACCCCTGACAGCCCGCTAGGTCTTTTTGGCTCATTTCTCGTCAAACAAGTCTTCTTTATACCCTTGTCCATGCCCTGAATACCTGCGAAGTCGATCTGAGCAGTAGAGCCGCGGAGCGCTAGTGCGCATCTGCCCACACCGAGTTCCGATCACACCATGGGACTCCCAGTTGGTACCACTTTTAAGTGCCGTCTCACAGCCCTCCGGGCTCCTCTCCAAGCCCGTTGGAAGCGCACATATCCCGATGGAGACCCCGTGGAGGCTTGGCTGACGGGTGTGGTGACGGGGCAGTCCGTAGCGTGGGTTTCTGTAGCGCTATCGTACGAGGAGCGGGTTTTTGCGAGCGACGTACGCGTGCGCGGCAAGGACCTGCAGGTCCTAGCGCAAGGTCCCGGCACCTCCTTGGCCCACGAGCCTGAAACAAGGCCTACAAGTGTCGAGGATCTCAACTTGGCCACTTTGAGGCGGGCGGAGGAGGATTCCGATGCTGAGAGTGACCCTGGCGAGGAGGACCCCTCAGCTGAGGAATACGGCCCGCCCCCTTCAGAATATCGCGGTTCGGCGGGATGGGCTGCCATCGGCGACGACATTAGCTTTACTTGCCCTAGGGACGAGTCAAACTGCCAGCCTATCCGCAAGGGGGGCATGAAAACTGGCGTGCCACCGGAGCTAATGGATGTAGTGGGTTTCTTTATGTGTTTCTTTCCGATGGCGTACTTTCAGGCAGCTTTAGACGCAATGAACGAGGCTGTAACTGCTGACGGACTGCGAGCATGCCCTTCTTTTACTTCTGCTGAGTTATGCATCTTTTTGGGGTTGCTTATGTTGATGAGCAAGTACCCCGACGTCACTCTTGAGGAGTTGTGGGATCGGGCAGATGGAGGCGAGGAGGTCTCTAGCACAGCAAACGTGGTGTATGGCTTTGGAAAGATCATGTCGTGGACACGCTTTAGGCAATGGAAAACTTACATGCGGTTTCACAAATGCAGTGGGGAGCCGGCGTACTACACCAACGTATGCAATGAGGATTGAGGCTTTGAATGACCACTGGCTCAACAAATTTTCTCCCGGTAGCATTCTAACGATTGACGAGACAATGTTCTCTTGGGTGGGCGTGTGCATGGACCTCCACCTGACCTACCTTCCACGGAAGCCTCACCCATTGGGCTAAATGGTTAAGACTCTTTCGTGCGCGTTGACCGGAGTACTTATTCGCATGGAGCTAGTGATGAAGAAAGAGGCGATGGCTCAACTGAAGTACGTCGCTGCTTTTGGCGCTACCACAGCATTCTCGCTTCGTCTTACGGAGCCTTGGCACCACTCGAAGAGAATCTTAGTGGGGGACTCTTGGTTCGGATCCCTCCGCGCAGTTACCGAGCTTATGAAGAAAGGAATATACGCAGTCATGGCCATCAAGACTGGCTCAGCAGGTTTTCCTAAAGCGGAGCTAAATGCCAAGATCCAGACCGGACGTTTCACTTTCTTTGCCATGCAGCGTGTGGTGCAGCTCGGGACAGATCTTGTTGGGGCGGGCATGCGAGTTTTGGCAGCAGGTTGGATGGATAAGAAAGAGATGTTGGTTGCATGCTCTTGCCGGACTACCGATGTGGCGCCTCCTGCTGACCGCATTCGCAACAAGTACAAAGATGGCGCCGTCCGCCGAATCAAATACACCGTGGAGCAACGGGACTGCCATGCATTCTACCGGCAACACTTCAATGCAATCGACATCTTCAATCGCTTGGCCTTGGGACCCGGCACTGTAGCTAGCTCATGGGTGACTAAAAATGGACGTCAAGCAGTGCTAAAGCGTTTTTTCATGTACACTTTGGCGTGCATTGAGACAAATGCTTTCAAGTGGCATATATACATCTTTTACTCAGGAACAAGACCTCAGCCGGCGCGCATGGAAAGTCAAGCTTGGCGATGCTTTGATCAAGTTCGGGAAGGATAAAATGCAGTCAATAGGCAACAAGGGCGCAAGCACCACCCCGCTAGCAAAGAAAAGTCGCACAAACAGAAGGAGTAGCGTCAAGTCTTCCAATTCAGTTACAAACGCCCAGGTCCATGACAGTTTGCTCGGCAAGCCCGGAAGTTCTGGACTGCTCAGCCCTATGGGTACCAAGCCAAACCCTCAAGCCTCCCCAAGGAACCCTAAACAAGCAAAAAGGCAAGTTGGCCTTGTATGTGGCGCTCCTACTAGGTCTGTTTGCAAACGTGTTGCTTGTGAGTGCCCTGTTTGCCCTAGCGGTGCGAACGGTAGGTCGTGCTTTGCTAGGCACGTTGCGTGGCACCTTAAGTGTGAGGGTTGGCAAGCCGGGATGTTGTAGTTCGTAAGCGGGTAGTTTATGTCTGTACTACCGGAGCCGAGCCGCCTCCTACCTGTAACGTGTTGAGGCGTTGCTAGCTTGTAAGTTTGCACCTCCCACCGTTACACGACACTTTAACGTCCATGGTTCTGTGTGTGCTTCACACGCGTCGACACGCCGTCGAAAAATTATCGACTGCCCCTTGCATGCGGTCGACTTGCTTTCCCGAAGTCGCCAGGCAACCTTTTTACACAAAACTCCAGCAACATAAACACACACATGTAGACGGTCCGTCTGTGGTATTTTGGGCTTAGTAGTCCCCGGCTGTCGTCGTGTTGCACGTCTCTTTCATAGGTGCCTAGCCGAAAAGTAGAAATCCTGCCGATCGTCCATCATTGCTTGCCCGCTTTGCCGGCCCCTGAGCCCAAAAACAGGAGGCAGGAGGTTCAGTGCTTAGATTAATGGGTTTGCAATATTGTGTCGAATTTTGGGATCAAATATAGCACGTTTAGCAAGACAACCGCCCGGTCGACAAGTTACCGAACTCAGTGCGGTAAATGGTACAAGACAGGCCTCCGATAGACAGTTATAATCTAGCGTGGTGTAATTCAAACCTCTATAATTCTATTGTATGCCAAAAATGACCTAAACCATAGAAATAATCATATTGGCCTACTCTTTGCAACAATAGATAAACACAATAAGAGCCTATTGTCACTCTTGCTCTCTTGGTTCCCACCCTTTTTCCTGTTCCACGTTCCTATAGTGCTTCTCATAATCGATATTGGCTATATTACGCTCAAAACACATAATAAAAGGAGGTGATGGGAGTTGGATGATGTCAACATTTATCAATCTTCAGAATGCCAGTTTGCGACATTTTATTCCAATTAAATTGCCGGAAATTGAAATGAAACATTTCGTGCGTCGATGATCTACTTGTGTTCCCTTTTGACGTTTTTGGGGGATGTGCGGCGAGAATTCACGCAACGTCTTTCTCATGTTGTTCATGGTACTTTGGATTCCTATAATCGCGACGCTTTTGAGAAGGCCAATGTTGAGGATGTGGCATGGCTGCATATTCCTCGGGCTTAGATTTGTTCCTCCTCTCTTTGCTTGGTTATCTCCACTGCCTTGTGGGGTCTTTTCCTCTATGCTCCTTTATACTTGGTGTTTTTGATTGCGGGAAAAGCAACGAAAAGGCGCCAATAATGAAAAAAAGTGGAAAAGCAAAAACCCACAAGCCTAAGCCCGCGGTGCGGGAGGGCAGTTAGCGATATGTAGTTCTATATCGCTACATGTAGCTAGAAGCCACTTTACACGGACGGGTGGTAGCAAGGTTTAGGGCCGTCCTATACACAGTGAAAACCCTCGCGTGCCGCGTGGCCGCTTTTGTACGTTTCTTGTTGTGCTAGTACAATTTCAAATGTGTCGATTTTGCCGTCCTATACGACAAAGTGGGCACGGCGGCACGAACACGCGTGGTCGCCTATGATGTTGACCTGATCTAGCAGCGCAAGTACCGCTAGCGACTAGCTAGAATGCCATGATGGCTCGGAGGCAAGCGATGGCAAAATAATCCTACCATTATCGCTAGCATTTTAGTGGCGCCACCGTTGGCCTCTAACCATATATACCCGCACCTTGTCTTGCTTCGCGCGCACATGTCAATGAACGACGGGAGCGCGCCATCCCACCCGCACCTACACGCTCTACTACATGACTTTCAACAAGCGACAACCTAATTATTCTTCACCAACTATTTACCCATGCAACCCCTAGAAGCACACGTTGTGACCTTATTTCATTATTTTCCGTTAACCTAGGCAAGATTCCCAAAGATCGTGTCGGGAGTAGGCGCCGGCCGGTGGCCCGCACCGTAGCGGCGGGCGCCGCCGCGCGGGCAACGATCACTTCCGTCCGTCCCCAAATCGGCGACCGATGGGTGAAAGAGGGGAAGCTAGTTTCATCCCTTACATTTTAACATTCATTTGTGGTGATTTTCAGGGAGTAATGGTGGTTGTGGTGGTGAGGCATGGGGTTGGGTGACGAAGGTTTCACTAGATCCCGGGCCACAAGGACCACGCGGGCACGGGAAAACCACGCGTGCTTGTCACACGGCCTGTGCGTGCCCGTTACAACTCGTTCCGTGTCACGCAAGGCACGCGTGGTCGCGTGGCGTACTTCTACGAGTAATTTCTAACATTACGTACAAGCAACGTACATGACCACGCGGCACGCGGGCCTTTTCGCTCTGTATAAGACGGGGGTCAGTGAAGAAGGTAGGTCTACCGCGACAAATGTTTAAAACATCCTTACAAGAATAAAAGGCAGTGGAGGCCACCAAGCAGATATAGTTGAGGAAGAAAGGTGGAAAAAACCTTAAATCCTTATAGAAAGGATTAACGTTTTCCTATAATCCTTACTCCCAATTGGATACAAAAAAAAGAAAAAGGAAAACCCTACTTAGCCCGAGGAAACCTACCGCGACAGTTTGAAAATATCATTATATTCATCATGTCCGCTTGGCATTCTTAAATCACAACCCTACCCGTACAAGCTCCTACCGTTGAAATGGTGATGTTCGCTGCTAAGGGAGTTGTACGGAGAGTGCTGCGTGTCTCCCGCCCCGTGTCAATCAAGCTATACATACGGCAGCGATAGATTGCAAGGATAGCGGTTTTCATAGTTACTGTCGTGCGTTGAATGGGTAGTTTTTTTCTCGCCTTACTTTGTAGTTATCGGTATGATTAGCTTGGGGTCATGTCATTCATAGCGACAGTTCATGTCATCGAATTTTCCGCCTCCTGCTACTCATCCAGCTCTAGTCATTGTGAAATGTTCTGACTTTGACGAATCGATGTAGTATACATGTGATGAAATGCGCTCGCGCGGTTCACAATCATCTGGACCATGCGCATGTACACAACATGTCATTAATGCACCACCTGTGAGGGTTGCTGTCACTCGTTATTTTTCTGTTTTTGATTTTTGACACCCATCATCGCTCTTTCTTGTAAGGACCGAATTTTATTTGTGCTAATCCACCATTAATGTCTACAGAGACCTGAACGCACACTGCCCGATCAGAATGAAGGCAAAAATAATAACTGCCGGTAAAATTTATTTGCTTAGAATCACCAGCCAAGCACAGCATGTCGTACATGTCGTACGGGCGTTAGTTGTTATTCACAGATATACCTACACACATGTACCTTTTCACAGGTCGTAGCCGCATTTCAATTCACAGGCTACAGATACCGTGAATGATGATGTCAATTCAAAACATGGAATTTTTCGTCCTACGGGAAGGGGTATATGTACCTGGGTGCTTTTACTTGTCTTATATTTATTTGATTAATTTCTTTTATTCATTCCTTTCCGCCACTGTTTTTTCTTGTAAGAAAACACTTTCTGCAAAAACACATGTCGCACTTTTCATATTTATATTGTGTTTTTATCACAAGAAATATAAAGTCAGTGGAGACCACCAAGCAAAAAGAAGGAAGGAGGGAAAACCTATAATCCTAAAGGGCTTAGGTTTTTGCTCCTTATTTTGTTTTTGCTTGGTGGTCTCTGCTGGTTTTTCATGTAAACCTATAAGCCCGCCGGGGATCAGGCGTGCCACACCATCATCAGCACTGCCCAATTTTCACATTTCATCGTGTCAAACCTCGCTATATACTATACGGGTATATTTAGCGGCACATACGGAACATTAACGGGTAGGTGTAGTGACGCCGTCGTGACCTTCCTCGAGCGCGGTGACAATGCCACCCTAGATGTGGCGGCTGAGATATCGGGCCTTCCCGCAGCTAGCCTACCCCGCAACACTCGCTTCGAGATGTCTCTTCCCATACGTTTTGGAGGCATGGGGGTGGGGGACTTGGTTGCCTTGGCGGATGCGGCCCATGTCGGAGCGGCCGGTTTGGCAGGGGGCTAAGCTATCCGTTTCCTTACATCACAAGATGCTCGCGTGCGCGGGAATTCCCAAGACGAAGTTCCGATGGAGCCGACCATGTATGGACGGTTATCGACTGCCATGACCACAACGGTGTCCCGAAAGCATGGTACACCGGACGGAGACGACGGCGACAACGAACCCATGTGGTCGTTAGAACTCGCTTCGTCGTGGGCGCGCTTAGATGTTGCGTGCGGTTCTCACGCTCTCGCCGAGTCCGAACCCTTGATAATCACAGCTTGGCGCCCGCCGGCGGCGCAGCGGCGGCGGCCCCGGAGGGGGGTGCGCTCACATGCCCGTCGGCATCCCCTGGCCTCCCCGTGGTGGGCGCTAGAAACCCCGTAGCCGTGCCATGCTTGGCACGGTAGGGGGCTTATTAGAGGGCCGACAACTCGATCCGCTGATCTGTCGGGAAAGCCATGTACATAGAGCTTCAGAAAAAAATTGTGCAATACCGGCACCACGATCTCCCGCTCGGCCCGTCCGATATATTTTTTCGCGGTCGGATACTACTGAATACAGTCCTACTTCAAGGGGGTGGGGCCTATACTATAGAAGCGTTTGATGGCGAGGAGGGTACGGCCGGATCGGCGGTGGGAGGCGGATGTTGGAGCTGGTGGTGGCTAGCCGGGAAGCAGCGCCAGGAAAAGGCGCTCGCTAGCCGTCGACCATCCATGTGCCAGTCGAAGCTTCCCGGTGGGTGAGGCAAGACAAGACACAAGTTGGTGGCCGATCAGAGGTGGAGGAGCGGCTATGTGAGGCGGCGGCGATCCTCAAGATCAGCCGCCGCCGGAAAGTCCTGTACGGAGGGCTTTTTCGGACACTAAACTAATGTCCGTACCCGGCGTCGAGCTAGTTGGGGAGCAGCACCAGAGTAGGGCGCTCACTAGCGAGCCGCTACGTCGACAAGGGTAAGTACAAGGTGTACTCCCGGGGGGGGGGGGGGGGGTGGAGTAAGCTTGGGCGGCAAGGAGGTCTTGATGGAGGGAGCGACACGATCAGGCGACGACGACCCTCCGGGTCGGTGCCGCCGAAAAACCCCTTACGGAGGGTTTTGACTAATTTCCGTGCACCCGCGGTCCCGACGGATCCGACTATGGTGACTTGCCCCCCCCCCCCCCCCCCCCCCCCCCTCTCTCATCGACACTCACTACCCCGACAGCCTGATAATTGAGAGAGTGGGCCTGGGTGGGCGCGGAAGCCCCCGCTCAGCAAAGACTGCTCGGTGGACGCGCGATTAGAGGGGGGAGGGTAAGGACGCAAGCATGACTACCTGACATGTACTCCTCCGCCACCCAAGGAGAAGAGCGTGCAACCTACATACTCGCTGAAACTAGCACAACCGACACCAGCCGCCCAAGGTCTCATATGGCCGCCCAAGGTTGGTCGTCTACACTACCCTGCTCACAGCTCACCGATGCTATGGACCTGATATGGCTTCCAATCAAATTCAAACCGATTCGCGAAAATTCGGCCCGCGCGAACTTTAAATAATGTATTTTGTTTTTTTCTCAAGGCAACGCCGCAACGCTTATCTGACTTAGCGAGGTTCTAACTTTGCCCACGGAGAGAGAGAGTGAGAGAGAGTGTGTTTGTGACAGAGAGTGAGAGAGAGAGTGTGTTTGTGAGAGAGAGAGTGAGAGAGAGAGAGAGAGAGAGAGAGAGAGAGAGAGAGAGAGAGAGAGAGAGAGAGAGAGAGAGAGAGTGAGAGAGAGAGAGAGAGAGAGAGAGAGAGAGAGAGAGAGAGAGAGAGAGAGAGAGAGAGAGAGAGAGAGAGAGAGAGAGAGAGAGAGAGAGAGAGAGAGAGAGAGAGAGAGAGAGAGAGAGAGAGAGTTCCCGTGCCCAATCCACGTTCATTTGCAGCGGTTAAGGCAGTCATAGACGCCCCTCCGTTTGCGTTTTCAACCCGGGCTCATGTTGAGGCGCGGACAGATCATTCGAGTCCTCTCATGGAAGCTGAGTGTGCAACGGCGGGGGGCTATGGGGGTGAGGATCGGCGAGGGATATCTTCCGGTGCACCGGCGGAAGGGGGGTAGAGGCCGCAGGGCGGGTCCGGGAGGGGCGGCCGCGGGGCGGGGATAGAGGGAGTGCCTGAATCTAGCGGGAGGTGGGAGAGGCTGATCTGAGTGCGATGCGTACTAATCATACGACACGCTTATCATAGTCTTCACTTGCATGTGAGTCTGAAAGCGTCGCACGGGGGCGACGCTTGTAAGAACGGACATGCTGCCATGCAGCCTCGGTGGGGTGTAGTCGGTGCGGGTCTTGGACGTGGGAAGGGGGGGGTGTCCTTTGCCATGTCGACCGGTTGATCGACCAGGTATGCTCTCCGGAGAGTAGCGCAGCGGGCCTCACCATGTCGGCGGTTTTAGCATGATCGAAGGGCGATGAGTGTAGTGTTGTCTTGTTCGCTACTTTGCGCGAGAGGGATATTTGGAGTCATAAAGCTTGTCGGTGGCCTGGGCGAGATCGGGTGATCTATCGCCCGGGGTAGGGAGTTTGGCCGAGCATCCTATGAGGCTCGACCCGATCGAGCCGTGGCGATTTGGGTGACCGAGGCATAGACGACTTTATGCCGCTCTGTGATTTGGTGGTGGCGGGTAGCTAAGGCGCGGGTATTTTTTGGGGAGGGGAATCCGTTAGTGGGCCATGTGGTGTCGGCGACTTGCGCAGTGGCGAGGTCAGTTCAATTTACAACCGCGGAGGTGTGCGGGACGGGCTGGGCGGGCAGTACTTCGCCTTCATGTAGCATCCATTTCGAGACTTGGCACATTCGGAAGAAGCCCCGAATAATTGGGTCCAACATAAGGTGTATGGTAGTCTTATTCAGGCTGGCGGCGAAGAGGAGGGAAAGTGGGGAGATAATGCTTAGGACTGCCTTTCGGAGTTTGCGTACTTCTACGCCATGTTCGCGTCAGTAAGACATTGTGCAAACTGATTGTAGACGAGCTTAACGCGGGCTACTTCACTAGTTCGTGATGAGGGCTTGTACACGTCACGGAGCTCGAAGGCTTGGAGGATGGTGCCGCGGAGAGGACGGGGGGGGGGGGGGAGATAGACCTGAGGTTTCGGATAGGGGGGGTCATTTGAGGCCTTATTTTCTTTCCATGCCTCGTCGGCGGCCGTATAGAGTGTTTTCTCGACGTCTAGGAGTTGGGCTGAGCCGCCGTCCCACATGTAGGTGGGCGATGGCGGGAAAGAGAAGAACTTTACCTTGCTAGTTGTTGAGGTTGTCCCCTCAACTCCGTCGGGGCCGGTGAGCTAAACGTGTTGTCCGCCCCTCTTAGCACCGTTTACGTGTAGCGCTTCATATATGGAAGTTTCGCAAGGGTAATCGTTGTGATCGGTGAGGATGTGGTTGTGGTCGTAAGAGCGTGGTTTGCCGGTGTAGCATCTTTTTGGTGAGCACGCGCCGAGTTGTGCGGCGGATAAGCACCCTGCTGGTGGTGAGGAGGGGAAAGAGCACCGCTCCGGCATATTGGGGGCGAGAGGGTTGGTCCTAGAGCGGATACGGGGCCCATGCAACGCCTTTCCATGGTTCTTCATGGTACCTTGGGATCCTATCTTCGTGATGCTTTGCAAGAGGGTAGCGCTGATGTTGTTGCACGCCTTCCATTCCCCATGGTTAAACTTGTGGGGGTCTTTCCACTTTCATTTGCTTGGCGATGGCTTCGTTCCACTGTTTTCTGTAAGATTTTTTCGTCACAATTTGAACAACACTCCCTTACGACGTTGACGAAATTCGATGATACCTGATGTACCTAGAGATTCATCATGGCGGTCAGATCATTAATTCATGACTGATGGCCGTAGTATGTAGGAATCAGCTCTGGGTTCACAACTTCGCACCCCTCTTGAAGAAAATGTGAAAGCATATAGCGATACCCCAATCGCTTCACGCACGGCAATACACACAAAAGAATGAGTAATAAAAATAGTAGTTTTTGTTAATTCATTCGTTGTCCCACGCGTTGATGTATGAACTATGAACGCATCAAGGCCCGATGAGAATAAAGCCATGAACTGCCGATGTCATAGTTGCTCAGCATAACCAGCGAATGAAGCACAGCACTGCATGTCGTACGGGCGTAGAGAGTTCATAGAGAGCCGCGCCTTTCACTTCACAGACTACCAGTACACGTATTTTTCGCCTAGGATGATGGCAACTATATTTCTAGATTTCATCCCCGGCAAGCCTGTCACTATGTGAATAACGGCCTACAGTGTGTATACGACCCTCTATACAATTTATACACATAGAAAGGAATTGTACGGCGGGTATATCAGCGACAGTTGACCCGTCATTGTCGAGCGGGCTACGTACTCCCGCCGATATGAGGGTTCTCGTCGCACAGCGAGCTTCACATATTAGGTAGCAGCTAGTGCGTATACGTGCTAAGCTCACATAATTGGTCGTTCAAGTTCACACCAGATACGATCGAGGGATCGACTCTACATATACACATATACTATATTAGCAACAAGCATCATATCATTACGCTCCTGATGCGCGTGCGGGCGGGCGTGCGTGCGTCATAAATATATATATGGCATATGCAATCAGAGCATTCTCATCATTTCTTTAGCGCAAGCACGACATTAGTGTATAGTCGCCGGTCGAATAACAAGTAAGCCATATATATATCTGATACATTTCCCCGCCCGTTGCATGCATGTCAGTTGATGCCCGCCGTCTGCTAGCTGCAGCTGCCGCAGCAAAGTAACAAATAATATAGCGCATACCGCCCGTTCTTTCGATACAGCAGCAGTATACCCACGACCACGACATCCGCCGACCGCGTACGTAGTATATGTATGGCATATGCTATACCAGCAATCTATCTCCCTCAACGATATTTTTGTTTTGCAATTACAGACGAGCCGCGCGTGGACCACAAGAAAGTCATTTTAGATACATCCGCCACTACCGAGACCAGCATCAGCTAGCAGCAGCTGGCACAAAGATAATACTACCACCTGAAAAAAAAATACGACCCTGCCACGCCGGCGCCGCTCATCTTCGCTTCGCTCGGTCCTTATCACGACGCTGCAGTAGTACATGGCAATAATGGGGAAAATTGTGTCGAACTCCATCACCAGCAGCAGCACTGCTGCTAGTAGCGCTGCTACTACTGATGCCGGCGGTAGCAACACTACTGGTTTCATGATTAAGAGCAACGTCGCAGTAAGGCAGTTGTCCTGCTCATCAGCGGCGAAGCTGGCGTTGGTCTTTGCATGCGTCGCAGTTCTGTCAGCAGCGGGGGCTATAGTAGCAGCATCGGCAGCTGCCGATGCAGTACATCCCTCTTCCCTCAGCATCAACGTCCTCCCCCTACCAGCTCCAGGAGGCGGCGGGATGATTTGCCCGCGAGCTTCCGCACCTGCAGTCCTACTTACTACCGATGCTGATGGAGTCGAGAATGTCGCTGGAAGTAGTGTGGGCGCGTGCTGGTCATCAGTAGTAGCAAGTAATGATTCACTCTACTGCAGCAGTTACGATGCCGGCGGCACTACCACGAGAAGGTGAGTATTTTCTTGTCGCAAAGCTGAATTTGAAAAAAGATGGTTTCTTCTATTCTTTTTATAGCTCACATTATTCTCGGAATAATGATAGAACAGCAGAAATGAACTTGCGTTTATCATATCTTTGCTCAGGCATATTACTTGAGCAAAGTGCAATCCGCCGAAATATGTTGTTTATTCTTTGCGTGCGTGTTTATATCAGATGTACACTATACGCGTCCTGCTTCAGCACACTGCTGCTCCTAGCAAGTAAGTACTCGTATGTGGGTAGTAGGATGGTATATATGTAATGAATGTGCTTATTCCGGTAGGGTACTTTGGGTTTCCCTCCCTGCTTGTATGTCCCGGTATACACAGTTTAAGGCCGGTTCTTATAGGTGAACTTTATTGCCACCAAGCATCCGCGAAAGATTATATGCTTATTCCGATATCGCAAGGTAGCGACCGACCGCGTAGTTACTATATATGTAGTCGTGACGATGATATGGAGCATCCCACTCGTCTTATTACAAGTATTACCTTTTGTATCCATCTCTGTCTTTCATTCTGCCTGCCTGTCTGTCTGCTGGCCGCAGTTGCTGACGACGAGCCTCATCGTACTGGATTCTAGCGGGACACTAATATTGGGTTCTTGCCCCGTAGTATGTCATCAGGGGATTGCTGCTCATCTACTGAGGCCTACTCGACCGCTGGCAGTGTTCACAACTGGTTAGCCGCCGATATTTTTTCAGCGACCAAAACGGTGAGTACAACACCACGACGACACCAGCATATGTATGAAGTACGGACCTCATAACTCTTACCCTCTTTTTCCGTTACCCTCTTGTCACAATCTCCTTCTAAGTCCCCCCCCCCCCCCCCCCCCCCCCCCCCCCCACCCCCCATTTTCCGTGTCCTCGCGTCTGCTATATATAGTGCTTCCTACTTGGAAGGCAGCAATTTCATTTACCTCGTAACTCTAGGCTAATATATCCCTATATTAGCGACTAGGCATTGTAGTTGAGAAGTGGTGCTTCAAATTTTCGCTTTTTTGGTGGAAGTTGCGTTTTCGCGTTGTGATGACAGCTATGATAAGTCCACAGGAAAGAAGTCGGTCTGCGCTCTGTCAACTTCTGTTCCTCTACGCTGGCTTCTGGCTAGGTGATGTGCGGTTGGGGTTCAGTCCTATATAGCGCCTCTGCGTCTCTCTGTGTTTCTTCATCTTGAACCTTCTTGTGCTCCTATCTTTGCGGTGCTCTGCCTTTCCCACCTCCGTCCCACGGGCGGTTTATGTGGGCTCTTGTTGTTTCATCCATTTGCTCTTTTTTACACCGCTCAGCCCGGGTTTCGGATCTGTCGATCTAGTGACTTGGGGGTAGCGTGAGGGGTTAGGGCTACAGGGAAGTGCCGGGCAGTTAGGGTTTCCCTCCCTGCTTGTCTCTTACCTGTACACAGTAAGGCCGGTTCTTAGATGAACTTTGCCACCATCCGCGAAAGATGAGATGTTTCCGCTAGTTTTTCTTCTCAGAAATAACGAAAAACATGTAGAGAAAGAAACTACAGGAGGAGCTAGGTTTAAAAGTACATTTTACCACGATTTGCCTTCCCGCAATTAAACGGATACTGACCGTGTTTTCGTGGTTCCGACTATGTCACGTGTCGCTTCCTTGTCTACTTGAATATATGCTTCGCCTACTCGTATCCTTAGCTGTATGCTCGCTATCAACAGATATATTACGAGTACAGGTAGCCCTAGTTGTGCCTAATAATGCCTTTCTGCCGATGACGCACGCACGCACACACACACACACACACACTCCACCCCCCCCCCCCGCGCACACACACACACACACACACACACACACACATAGTGGCTTCGGGAAAATTGTGACGTATGGACAATGGCGGTCCGGCACGTCGCAATATCTCATAGAAGCGTCGAGAGGGCCATTGATTTCCTGAGAGTCTTACCGCGATCGTGCAGGAATTTGGGAAAATGCTCGCCACGGCTGCAAATGCTCTTCGTGACCAGTTCATCAGGTCCCCTCCTCCCTCCCTCCTTTCCTCCCCACCCCCCGCTTACTTTTCAGCAGACATTTATCTGTTACAAGTCGTCATTACTTGAATACTATAAAATCGCCTCATTCAGCCCCGCGTGACGGTGAGCCACCACTGGGCGTCACTTTCATGGTCATTTGGTGTCCGAACTCACGGGAACTTCAGTATTTTCTGTCGTACTGCCGTGCACCACTGAGTGTGTAGTGTGGCATGTTCATATGCACTCCTTTATTTGCCTTCGCAGTTAAATCTTCGTCCCGAAGTTATGAAGTATGTACGGTCACTTTCCTAACTTGATAACCCCCTCCCCCAGGAGGTCCTACCACTTCCACCCCCTCGACCTTACTCCCCAGCCCATGCACCTATTTTCTGAGTCTCGCTTCCACATTTCGAATGATGAACGATTGTGTATCATTTCGCAATGCCCCCAATCC